>BDJD01002624.1:35881-59891 GCA_002564525.1 Rosa multiflora | reverse complement strand
TAAGTTAAGGGCTCACCACCCTGATCATCCTATTAAGTCTATAAGATTAGACAATGCTTGAGAGTTTACATCAAAAACTTTTGATGAATATTGCATGTCCATTGGGATTGAAGTTGAACATCCTGTTCCTCATGTTCACATCCAAAATGGTCTCGCAGAAGCCGTCATTAAACGACTACAAATGGTCACTAGAGCATTGGTAATGCGCACCAGTCTCCCTATTTCTGCTTGGGGCTATACAATATTGCATGTAGCTGTGCTTATTCGTCTGAGACCTACTGCCGCTCAACCCTTTTCTGCATCCCAGATAGTGACTGGGTATGAGCCTGATGTCTCACACTTACGCATATTTGGGTGTGCAGTTTATGTGCCAATTGCGCCGCCACAGTGCACCAAGATGGGTCCTCAAAGACGATTAGACATTTATGTTGGATATGATTCTCCAACGATTGTCCGCTACTTAGAACCCTTGACAGGCGATCTCTTTACAACAAGATTTGCGGATTGTCACTTTGATGAGACAGTCTTCCCGTCGTTAGGGGGAGATAAGAATATAAATTTTCAACATGAACGACAGGAATTGTCGTGGTCTGTCCCCACTCTGTCTCATCTTGATCCCCTAATCCTATAGTCTGAAATTGAAGTGCGGAGAACTCTTGACCTTCAGAACGTAGCAGAATCGATGCCTGATGCGTTTTCTGATATCGCTAAAGTGACGAGATCACACATACCTGCTGCAAACGTGCTTGGAAGGATTGATGTCCCTACAACTAGAGGACATGACGCCACCTCAAGAGTACATGATCATGGCGCCAACATCCCCTATATGGGTGACGTAGTGGCTAGGCCCACGGCTCCAGCCAGGATGCGTGAGAGGCCCATAGATTCGATGGATTCTCGCCCAAGAAAGAAAGCGAGTTTGGCACAAAATAATCCATTAATCATCGATGTAAATAATCCATCTCATGAGGATATTCAGGATTATGGCTATGTCAAAGAGACATCATTGGGGGACGCTCCAATGTCAGAACCAATTCCAGAGAATAGGGAGATCTCCATGAATTATACTAGTGTACATGAGATGATGGATAGAAATTCTATGGCTATTGATGATGCATTTGCATATCATTTTACAAAAGGAATTATAGAATATGATGATATCGAACTTCGCTCTATCGAATAATGTCAACGAAGAGCGGATTGGCCTAAATGGAAAGATGCGATCCAGGCTGAATTAGATTCACTAGCAAAGAGACAGGTATTTGGGCCTATAACGCAGATACCCCCAGATGTAAAACCTGTTAGCCATAAATGGGTCTTTGTTAGAAAGAGTAATGAGAAAATTGAGGTGGTTAGATACAAATCCCACCTCATGGAGCAAGGATTCTCTCAACGCCCTGGAATCGACTACGAGGAGACATATTCTCCCGTAATGGACGTTATAACGTTCCGCTACCTTGTCAGTTTGGTAGTTTCCAAAAAACTTGACATGCAGCTTATGGATGTGGTTACAACATATATCTATGGGGATCTAGATTCAGAGATATATATGAAGGTTCCAAATGGACTTCAATTACCCAAATCAAGTGGCTCTAAACTACGGAGCGCGTTGTCAATAAGATTAAAACGCTCACTATATGGATTAAAACAATCCGGACGGATGTGGTATGACCATCTAAGTGACTATTTGATTGGGAAGGGATATATTAACAATGAAATATGCCCATGTGTGTACATTAAAAGAACAAGTTCCGGATTTGCAATCGTAGCAGTTTATGTCGATGACATGAACCTAATTGGAACTCTAGATGAGTTGAAGGAAACTGCTAAATACTTGAAATCCTAATTTGAGATGAAAGATCTTGGGAAAACACGGTTTTGTCTCTGTTTAGAACTCGAGCACCGTAATGATGGGATTTTGATCCATCAGTCTGCATATACTCAGAAAATCCTAGGGCGCTTTAATGAAGATAAAGCAATGCCTGTGGGTACTCTCATGATCGGTCGCAGTCTTGAGCCTGGAAAAGATCCGTTTCGTCCAAAGGATGAGGACGAAGAATTATTAGAGGCCGAAGTGCCCTATTTAAGTGCAATATGCGCATTATTGTACTTAGCTCAATGCACAAGACCAGATATCTCATTCGCAGTGAACTTGTTAGCTCGACATAGTTCTGCGCCAACACGCCGCCGTTGGATTGGTGTAAAGAAAATCTTTCGATCCCTAAGAGGTACGATTGAAATGGGCATATTTTATCCCTACAGATAGAAAATGAATGACGGAAATTTGGGATATGACCCCAAGGGGCAAAACACCACCGTCCAAGAATTTGTCGCCGTCCATGGTGGCCAGCGTCTCCCTACTTCCCTCCATCAAAATGACAACGATGTTTTGATGGGTTTTGCTGATGCTGGGTACCACTCTGACCCTCACAAAGGTCGCTCCCAAACGGGTTATGTCTTTACCATGGGAAGCACTGCTGACAGGACCTGCCCCGAGTTTCACCCTGAAACCAGAAGAGGCCCTGCAAGGCCCACCTTAGAAGGAATTCTACCAAGAATTTGGCAGAACTTCCCCTGAAAGTGGACTACCCACAACATGTAAAACGCACAAAACACTTCAAGAAAACCAACCTTATACTCCTGGAGCCACCATGCTCCCAATTTACGATCAACTCCACTTTTACAAAACACAAAACTCAACTTAACAATACTAATCCCAAAGGTTATCAGAGCAATACTAATACACAAGGATATAAAAAGAAGAGTAAAGGATCAAGGGATCCTACAATGCGAAAGCAGTGACAATTATGCCTCAAATGCCATGTACGCCCGACCTCCACTAATTCGTCTGCAAACTGGACATTTGAAACCGAAGGGCCCAAGGGAAAGTGATTTAAAACACGTTAGAGTGAGTGGACAAAAATAAATAAATAAGATAATTCAAATGAAAGTAAAGCTTTAATACTTTCCCATAGGTTCATCTTTAAAAAAAAAAAACCTTGATGCATGCAATGTGGATAAAACATGTTTCTCGCAACACGAAAATTCATGAAAAACATTCCAGCCCTGCTGGTCAAAAGAAATCGAGCTAGCCCCGATAGCTGAAGGTATCAATTAAATATGGGGAAGAAGTTCTCACCATACAAATAAGGGAGCCTCCCAGGCTCGGGTCGAAGTGTCCTACACTCTGGAGCATCCCATACTCTGCTTTACTCACCCACGAACACATAGTAAGCAGGGAGGAATACTAATAGGCTAACTAGCAATAAATATGACGACCTAGGTACGGTGGGTTAAAATCATACGAAAATTGAAAATCAGTAAGGCTTCCCCAATATCTCACCAGGAAAATACTATTCCAACGACGTGGCCCCGCACGCCAAAATAATCTCGAATTCATAAACCATTAGGCGAGAAATAATCGATAAATATAATTCCATCGAAAATCCCATTTTCGAAAAATATTACAGAATTCTCAATATCGACGAATAGAAATGTATTATAAATTTCCGGAAATCACCTCGGAAAATAATTCATCAAAAAAAAATCATTAAATCATGATTTCAAATAAAAGCCATATATCGGAGATACTTATCGAAGGCTCAAAATCCATTTCTGAATCATAATTGAAAATAAATCATAATTAATCTCCGAACATTTAATCATATTCCCGAAAACAAATCATAAATCTAAATCCGAGCATAATAAATTTGTAACCGAAATTCATATGGAAAAACAATGTCAAAATTATAATCCAAGGCAAAATATTATGCTCGATAAATAAAATGATAATTAAATTATTATTTCGGGAAAAATAAATGCATGCATCCTTGTTTAAAACAAAAGTCCACTCACAGTACTATTTAGGCGATCACGCATACGAGTTCCTTCGTCCAGCAATAGCTCGGTACATCGCCTTGTACACAATTATATTCCGTGAATAACTATTCAACAATTTAATACGATTCCTAAAATCAAATCCTCATAATCACGTCTCCACTTCTTCTCGGATTCAACCCAAATTATACCACTAATGCCAATTCATTAATTTAAAGGTTCCAAGGCAGAACCGAGAGATATCCGACGGTCGGATTCTCGTAAATCGATAATGGAATTCTAAATTCTGAAAATTTCATAATCAACATAACTTTTCTTCAATTCCAACCAAAATCATATTTACGAGCTCTACATCAATTATAGGATTTAATTGGGCTAAAACAGGAATTAAAAACCTATCCTACTCGCCTCCACCCGCCACCAACAGTGACAGGGCGTGGGCGCCACGTGCCGGCGGCCACCACCTCCGATGGCCACCAAATTTTGGCAACAGCAACATCACAACAGACCCAACAAGTTTCTCAACTACAGCACATTCCAATTTTATCTTTAAGTACTCGAAATTGGCCGGTGAAGAAAACCCAGAAAATCCAAGAACCCTAGGATCGGGTTTTGATCAATTGTCCCTCTACACTGCAAATCGTGGCTCAAGGCTAGGGGGAAAATGATCATTGGCGAAAACCGCACCTTCGACGCCAGTTTGGTGGCCAGAGAAGGTCGGAATCGCCAGAAATTGACGAAACTTCCAAATTGCTACAGTGAGCTTCACAGCTCAAATCCGAGCTCCTTTGGCCGAGTCATCGAAAAACACCACCGCAGGTGTGACAAGGAGGAGGAGGTGAGCTTGCCGGTGCCCGGATTCGGTCGTGGGGTGGCCGGAGGAGGAAGAAATTGGTGGAGGAAAAATCGGGCAGAAGAGGAGGAAAGGATCGAGGGAAAGGAGAGAGAAAACTCGGTAAGTTTCCGAAAATGTAAACTTACCACAGTAGTTTCCACCTTTTATAGAAACTTAGTATGAACAGTAACTTTCGTATTTCGCTCATAACTTTCTCATACGAACTCCAATTTTTACGTACCACATATGCACGCGCTCAGTTTAACGTCATCTACAACTTTCATGAGGAAATTTTCTCAAATTTTGACCCAAACAAAAAGTCAACTTTTAGGGCTACTAAAAGTATCGAACAAAGTAGAAAGTGAAAGTAGATGTCATTTACCGTCCAAACGACTAGTAAATGGGTGAATTGAGATACGAGACGTTATAACTGCGATATCTTAGAGGTCTACAAAATAGACCATTCTTGCTACTTCCTCAAATCATGCAGAGATTATTACTCTACATGAAGCCGTGCGTGAATGTATATGGCTAAGGTCTGTAATTAGACATATTCAAGGAAGTTGTGGTTTGAAGTCTACCACGGATGAACCTACATGCATTTATGAGGATAATGCAGCTTGTATTGAGCAAATAAAGTTAGGTTTCATCAAGGGCGACAACACCAAGCATATATCGCCTAAGTTCTTTTATAATCAGCAACAACAATCACTTCTAAAGATTGAAGTGAATCAAATCCGATCAGAGGATAATGTAACGGATTTATTTACTAAGTCGTTACCTAAATCCACCTTCGAGAAACATGTGAAAAGCATCGGATTGAGAAAGTTATCCGAACTCCCACGATTGTAGCAATCAAGGGGAGATATCAACATCAGGGGGAGTTATGATGTCTACATGTTCGATCTCGAAGAGTAGAGGACGTGTTGTACTCTTTTTCTCCTCCTCGAGCTTGGTTTTGTCCCACAGGGTTTTTCACTTCAGCAAGGTTTTCAACGAGGCAACGGATGAAGCGTCACCACCAAGTTTGAGCGGCACAAGGGGGAGTGTTGAAGGAAAATCGACTTTGTGCGCCTTATCAAACTGGGATTAGTTTCATGATTGTAATAGGAGAGAATGTTCTAGAATTCCTAGTCCTATTCAGAATAGTATTCCTTGTAACATTAGAACATATACTTTGTAATCCCTATATATAGGGCTCCTATTCTCAATAATGATATACAAATCTCTCATCAATCTCTCGAATTCTCTTTTACTTAAACAATTCATACATTTTCTTTTAATCTACACCCATTCACATAATTAAACCTTCTTTATAGGTTTTAAGTCTATAATTATGATTTTTCACATTTTTTTAGTTTGACTATTTTACCTTTCTGATTGAATAAGTAAAATATTCCTTAAATATAGCCGTTGACTTTTTAGTAAAATATTCATTTCACCTCATTAATGGTGTCATCTCTGGGATGTATAGCCGTTAGGTTGTATGTTTTAGCTTCTCTTTGTTTTTCTGTTCCCTCTTTGCTAAGGTTGTTGCTTTGTTAGCTTTTTTAGCTACTGTTCCTTGTTGCTTGTCTGGCTTTGTTTAAAGCCAGGTTTGTTCTATATAATCATTCATTTACCAAAAAAAAACTATCTGAGGTATTTCACATAAATCTTGTCTGCAAAATTGTCGGTCAGTGGAAAATATATTTTGATTCTTTTCATCTAATGGTGCATCTGGTTCCAACTTTTAACCATTTTCATTAATTGTTTATTCTTTTCATCTAATGGCTATCTGAGGTATTTCACATAAATCTTGTCTGCAAAATTGCCTGTCAGTGAAAAATATCTTTCGATTCTTTTCATCTAATGGTGCATCTGGTTCCAACTTTTAACCATTTTCATTAATTGTTTAGCAGAGTATATTCTACTAAACTTGACACCAGTCTAGTATCTGTATTGGGAAAGACCTCCACTATATATAAGCCTGTACTTTCATATAGAATTAGTGGTGTCCAATTGGGAGGATTTCCAATATGGTCAGTTACTGGACACGTACTTTCAGTTATCAATAAATAGACTAGGATCACCAGGCACACCTTGGAGGAATGTGAATATATTTCCAAGATTAATTATTGATCAACTGAAGGTCTAGGAGCCCATCATAATGGCATGGAAATCCTCCAACTAAATGCGCATTAAACCATATTGGAGGTATTTTCCAACACATTAACTTAACTAGTATAGTATACTGAAGAGAAAAATTCATCACAAGTCCCTCAATTTTGGTGCCTAGACATAAGGTTTCATATCGATCAGCGTGATACTTCCGTCAAATCTTCTGCAGATCGAACTGCCTTGACATTGGTGATGACATTGCTAAGAAGTGTCTGACAAGAAAGAGACAACTAGCTTTGAGCTGATAGAGTATGTGAACAGAAGCATACTGTTGATGTCTACATAACATATATATATATATAATATTAGATTAATTGCTTTGCATCTAAAATAAGAATTGTGAGCTAGGTGCGGTAGATTGAAATCCAAGAGCTTCTCTGATGCGTATCTTATTTGATCATTAGCTGCTACCATCAATTCTCATTTGTTTATGCTCTTCCAAGCTAATGCTTTCACTTCTGTGGATTTTAACATCTGGGGTTTGGTTTCTAATATTTTGTTTGAGGCTATTCTACAGAATTAATAGACTGATTTGTTTGTATCAGCTGTGCTTTTGTTTCTCATGATAGACATTTGATTTTGATGTATGGCATTCATCATAAGGATTTTCTACCTCTGAAATGAATTTTCGGTAATTATACGGGAGGTAATTACACTCTTCCTTCCACAGGTACTAACACACCCCCAAAATTGTTACCAACACACATTTTTGCATTTTCTATTTATTTTTATTATATAATTATCCATAATACCTTTAAATTCTCATCATCTAATTTGGGCCGCATGGAAAGACTCTTTTGGATTCTCCCCATGGTATCCTGGTCTACATTCTCTGGGCTTTTCTACCCAGCCCATCCCAGACCTCCTTTAAATTCTTCATCCCGCACGGACAAGGCTGTCTTCTTCCGCGATAGCTGCTGTGACTTGTGTGTCCTCCTCTCTTCCCACTCAGCCAGGTTCTTCTCTTTTTTCCATCTTCTCATTTGTCTTCCTCACCTACGTTTTCATATTACCTTTTACTTCTCTTCTAATTTACACCTTTACGGTTTGATTCTGGAAATGAAAAGAAGGAAAATACAAATGTATGATGTTTCTTCTATGCATATTGTAGTTGATTTTTATTGGTGTGGAGAAAGCAACTTTTGAATCAGGAGAATGTGATTAGAGCAATCTTAATTAGTTGCTCAACAAAATCTGACTCCTTTTGCGAAGACCTCCATTAGTGAGATGGGTTCAAAGTACCACTTGGGAGATTTTCCAGGTGAAGTTTAATTGTTTAAATTATTTTTAGAATGAAGTTTTGTTCTTGAAATATTGTGATTGTCATGATAGTCTATTACCTTACATATTGGAAACTTAAGGTACCAGAAACTTAGTATCAGAAATATGAAAACTATACGCAGATAGGTCTATGCTGAATAATTAGACCGTTAATTCCCAACGACTTATGCGTTCGAGAGCTTAGTTTATCTCTATTCTAATGCCGTTTTTGATTCACAAGTAATGTGATTGAATGCACTTAATAGCATATTGTCATTCTGACACTTAAAAGTGACAATTTGGATGCATAGGGTTATCTGATAACGCTAGTTAATAGAGATGACCAACTGACAGACGCATCAAACTTTAACTAGGCCTGTCTTGGGTTCCAAGTGAAGTCGAGAAAGATGTTCTTATTGCTATCTAATGCGGCATATCTGTGTGGTGTTTGCGCATTGGGAGAACAAAATAACAATTGGCTTCTTCCACTTTGAGCTTCTTTGCGTAAACTGCTTTGTGCTTCTTCCATTTGGCTCTGGATGAAGGCGTTGCCCTGGTATTCAACTAGGCCTAACTGTTGTCCAGTTAGTGCTGTTACAACTTGTGCATTGTTTTGATTGGGAACTTCCAGAAAACATGTCACCGAATGATTTGGACGTGATGGAAGAATTTGGAATAACGGTTCCTAGGGCCAGGAATCTACTGGCAATTCTGTCATTCGCCTTCACAAATGATCACAATGTGTATGTAATGGCTAGTTCCCACTTGTGGCGGGATTATTTTAATGTTCTGTTTTTCTATTCTATGTGACCACTATTGTAGCATCTTGTGTTTGCTTTCTTTTGGATAAGGAAAAGCAGTAATGAAGTAATATGGTGTAATTCAGTTAAATTTAGGAGGGCTGTTTTCATCTTTGTTGAATGGTGTCAATGGGTATGTTTAGAGGTTTGCTGAGTTTTTGTTCCCACTGTAAATTGGTTTAATTAGATAGATTTTCGAAACTATTATCCAGAATAAAGTTCTCTATCTTTTTGGCATGTAGTGAGGGGAAATCTGCAAGTGCATTTTGAAGTGAGAAGGCTGCCTGGTGGTTTGGGATACTTCATTAGTTCATTTGCCAGCAGAGGTGAGTCTCCTACTACAGATTTATTGTGAACTTTTTGTTCTTCCCTGAATTTTGTTAGTTTTGGTTGTTTACATTTTCTTATTTTTAGATGTTTTAAATATATTTCTCTGGTTCAGGAAAACCAAAAGGTTAAGTTGAGAGTTCAATAGAATTATATGAGTCCTGGAACTTTTCAAAAATGTATATATGCAGGACTGTAGGAGTTTTGTAAAAATATAACTGCATGCTAGAACAATTGAAAAGTTTATATCATGATTAATTTTAGGGTTTACACTTAACAGTAGTCCTCGACTGCTGGAACAATTTGTCAATAGGTATGGATGTGTGATATCCCTGTCTAAACCCAGGTTGGAGGAATTTTCCAGGTTTTGCATTTAGAACCACCAAGATAGACACTTTATTTATGCAGCAGGTAATTAGTTGAAACCAACCAGCATCAAAACCCGTCTTAGTACGCCAATCTCAAATCTTGGTTCATTTAGTTAACTTTAGGTTATTCGCCTCACATTAAGAGCAGCACCTCAATTTCTAGGGACCGTCTGCAGAGAACATCTAATTTAAGTGGTGGTGATCAAGTGAAAGAACCTCATCTTAGCATCACCAGTAGTTAAGTAGCACACTATAGGTCTTTCCATCCAATGCTGTTCTTATTCTTACAGAGTCAAGAGACCAAGAGTATTCATGTTTTGGTGATCAAGAGAATCATAGAGAATTTATGTTCTGGATCTAATTCAGCTCTGATATTTGACAGCTCACTTGTTCTTCTAAGCTAACAAAGTATCTTTGGACTGTGGAAAGCAAGTACAAGGAAACCCTGGTACTCGCACATATGGGTGCAATGCATCCCTTATTGTATTAGGTAACTGACCAATATTAACAAAGCTTCTGTGTAAACTCAACTTTTTGTACCGAGTTATTATTACTTCATTAGTGATGGGCTCGTCTGTTGGATCCAATTGCATTATTGTAAAATTTTATGTTCGCAATTTCAAATTGCATTATTGTAGTTGTTGTAGTAAGTGACTTCATAGTTCATATACAATGAAGGGATATCAATCTCTTGGTCTGAAATCAAGAAAGGCACCAGACGAAATGGTGCTTCAGGTATCTTGGCATTGAGTTTTGATTACTTACCATCCCACTTAAATCTGTGCTTTCCGGAGAAAAGGTTGACTCAATTATGGACTGCAGAAGAGATTATATATTCGAGAAATGCATGGTTCAGTGGAGACAATGGGAGATGTATATTATAGTATCCTGATCAAGTGAATTGGTGGAGAGGTGCATAGTTCAAGTTGTTAAACCTGGTTTAAATGGGAAGGTTAAAAACTTGCCGACTCCATGATCTTATGCAAGACTTATCCTTGTTAAAGGCTATAGAGTAGAATTTTCTCCATGTTCATTGATTTTTCATCTGCAGACTCAGAAACCATGGCACCAATAACAGCTAAGGTCAGAACCTTCGGTCTCTGTTATACTTTTTACCCAAAAATGGACCAGAAAGTTGTTACCATCACATTTCAAGGAATTCAAATTGCTTAGAGTTTTGAAGTTGGAACAAATGGAGGGAAAGGTAAAGTTACTGAGTGCTATTGGGATTCTAGTTCACTTGAGGTTTTCAAGTCTAAAGAATAGTTTGAGGGAACCCTTGCCATCATCAATAGCTAATTTAGATGTCTGCAAACTCTAGACTTACATGTGTGCGGGGTGTGTTTGGGAATATGAAGCAACTGGGGAATCTGTTATTACCGCAAGATCATTTACAAAGCAAAAAATTGTCATTCTCTAGTCTTGGCAATTGGAGTCATCAAGAGGTTGAACATTTGGAGGAAATCCTGAAATCAAGAAGAATCACATTTACCCAACTTCAATCTCTATCACTGGATGTGCAAAATGGTGAAGGGATGTGCCGATGGATATAGTATTAAATCTAGACAAGCCCCAGTTGACCAGGGGAATCACAGAGTTACTGGAAGACCTGTTATGCTTTCCAAACCTCACCAAGATAATCCTGAGGGAACTGAGGTTGAGGAGAACCACCAATTAGACATTTTACAGAAGCTCCGAAACTTAACAGTGCTTACCCTTGGAGTTAGTACTTTCAAGTCGGGGACAATGATTTTCTCAGAATGAGACTTTCCTTGTCTTGAATGTCTTACCCTTGATAATTTGATCTTAAATGAGTTAAGGGTGGAGAAGGGAGCCATGCCTAGTGAACATTGAAGTTTTATCATTGCAAAAAATTAAGGGAAGTTCCAGGGGGGCCTGATATATATTACTACCCTCAAGGAACTAAGCATCAACTATGTACAGTGAAATCTGCAGTAGACTTGTTGAAGGAGTAGAGGATTTTGAAAAGATCAAACATGTGCCTTCTGTTGTATTCACAAATATTCAAAGCAAAAAACAAAGGTGTGTGTAGAAGTAGAAGTAGATGTAGATGGTATAAGTTGACAACATCATATCTATACGTACTTATGATATAGTTAATAATATCATATCTATACATACTTGTGATATAGTTAATACATTAAGAGTTTATGTATTTACCTTTTCTGATTTCTCCTACTTATAATTAATGTACACTAATTTCTGGTGTATTTGATTATCAGCTCGCCCTTCTGGTATTCGAAAGGCTGCAATGAAGGAACAACAAGTTTTGTTTGATCTCAGCTCCAAGGTGTTGTATCTCAGCGCAGACATGTGTTTGGAAAGAAGTATATGGATGAGGAGTTTAACAAGAGGGGTTTCAATAGTCTGTGATTCAATGCTTGCAATTGAATAGCAAATGTAGTGGGAATGGAGAGGATGGTGGAGTAACCAGACTTGGAGAAGTTGGAGATACCCAAAAGTGTATTGGAAAATTGGGAGAGACCCTAATGCTTGAATTGGACATGATGGGGAGGAGTTTGGAATCTATGTTCCAAGGGCCAAGCATCTAGTAGCTATTCCATCATATCACGTTCACAAACGATTATAATGCGTATGTAATGTTTACTTTCCTACTTGTGGATTATCTTGATTTTCTGCTTTTCTATCATACATTATCACTCTTTTTTTTCCTTTCTTTTGTAAAGAAGAAGCTAATTAATATATTGCTTTAAATAAGATTGGGAGAGAACGAGGGATGTTTATTTCCATTGCTGAATGGTGTTGCTGCGTATGTTTAGAGTTCCGTGAGTTTAAATAACTGCTACCTCTAGAAATTGGTGTACTTGGGTAGATTTTTTGAACCAGGATCCAGAGTAAAAGAGTGAATATCTGTTTGTCCTGTAGTTGAGTAAATTGGGAGGTGGCTAACAAAAGTGTGTGGATGTGTGTATTTATATAATAGCTATATATATTTATACAACTGGTCTATTTCAGGATCTCCCATTTATAAAGAGAATATTTATGTCACTCAACCAAAACAAAATAAGAAACTTATGAAAAGGGATTCTAGCTAGTATGCATAAACTCAGATTGCCATACTTAATTTATTTTACTGCAGTTCTGCAGCATGTCAATGCCATTACAGATGAAGCATATATAGGGTCACTCTGATATTATGTTTGATGGCAGTCCTTGTTCTAATAGTGTACAAGTGAATATGTCACACAAATTATTATTAGAAGAAGCAAGAGGAACGTACATAATTATTAATTAGTGTAGTTGCTCTTCCTTTCCCATAGCTCAAGTGTATATAATTCATTAATTTGGTTTTCATTTTCCTGACTTTGCTTTTTTTTTTTTTTTTCAAAACAGCCGGGTTAATCAGTTGTTAGGTTTCTTAGCAAACTCTATGAAACAATGCAATAGAGTTGATAGAAAGGAGAGTATAATTTTTTGGGACATAAATCATGATTCTTCCTTCGCTGTTTGAAGTCCGCAGCCCGAATTTGGCAATTTCTTTTACAGTACCATCTTCTCCCAATTGAGATGACTAAATCTTGCTCTTGGTTAATACTAAATACTGATCGACTCACTAAATTATAAAGATTGGTTAGTTGGACATTAGCTAATCTAGCTTAGGTAGTCGAATCATGTGAATTTGGTATCAATGATCTTTTTATGCGGTGTGCAAAGATGTCAGAAACTTTGGAATGGAGGCTTCTCTTGTTATCTTCATAGTTCCTAATGCTTTCTTTTGAATATAACTTTGCTTGGAATGGTGGTAGTGCTTTGGTTTGCTTTTCGTTGGGTTTTTTTTTTCCTTTTCCTTTGGCTATAGGCCTTGGTTCGTATCACACAAAGGATAATATTAGTAATCAAGTTAGTTAAAGAATATGCCAGGGCTAAACACTTGGTTTACCAGACTTCATATAGACGGAAGATATTTTACATATCCAGTGCTCACAAAATTTCATAATCTAAACTCTAAACACAAACCAAAACACTGCTGGTTCCGTTGCTCTCTTTTTGCAAAGATCAGAAATATGGCTGAAGGTGTTGTTACAGTTGTGGCTGAAGGGATCAAGCCCCTCGGAGAGTTCATCATTCAGCAAGCGAAATTCTTGAGTGGTGTCAGCTATCAAATTGAGCTTGCGCAGATTGAGCTACATTTGATCCGGGGATTTCTAAAAGATGCAGATACGAGGCAACAAGATGAAGAACTAGTACGCATTTGTGTTAAACTTATCAGAGATGCTGCTTATGACTTGGAGGATGTCATTGAATCTTTTGCCTTGAAAGTGGCTTCCAGGAGGAGAGGAGGTACTGTGAAGATTGTTCTCAAAAGGATTACCTGCATCTTTAATGAAGGACTTAATCGATACAAGATTGCGTCCGATATTGAGGATATTATGACCAAACTTTCTCATCTGAGGTCAAGTTTGCAAAGTTATAACATCAGGCAAACAAGTGGGGCTGATGGTGTCGCTTCTTCTTTTAAGAGGCAACGAGACCGAAGGCTAACTTATGCTCATCAAGTTGAAAATCACATTGTTGGCTTGGAGGAAAGCACAGATGTACTGGTGAAGGAGTTGGTGAGAGAAGGAAAGAGTCACCGTGTTGTTTCTATTTGGGGGATGGGCGGCTCCGGAAAAACCACTCTTGCAAAACAGGTTTTTCTTCAAAATGAAGTTAAGCGTCATTTTGATTGTTTTGCTTGGGTCTGTATATCTCAACAATGGGAAGGAAAGGATGTATTGGAAGAGATTTTAATTAAACTCACTTCCCCAACAACAGAGAGAAGAAAAGAAATTTCCAAAATGAAAAAGGATGAAATAGCAAGGGAGGTCTGTAGTATCCAACGAGAAAAGAGATGTCTGGTGGTCCTTGATGACATATGGACTCAAGGGGCTTGGCATTCGATAAAAGCTGGATTCCCAATCAGTGAGGAAACCGAGAGCCGGATATTACTTACTACTCGCAAGAAAGAAGTTGCCTTGCTTGCATCCGGAAATGATCGTCTCCACCAACCTCAACAATTAAATGACAAGCAAATCTGGGAACTGTTTGAAAAGATAGCCATATGTGAAAGCGACAAAACAGGTATTATTTTTCATCCAACTAATACTGTACTTTTCTAGCCCAAGGAAGTGTTGCATTCTATAGAACACAAAATCTTGACGCCCTGGTGGTTTCATATGCAATTGTTACTAACTTTTTGTTACAAGATCATATGCATGTTGTAAAAGTTACAAATCATATGCAAGAACAACAATATTTTTATGTTTAAGCACATGACATTACATCTACTTAATAGTAAATGTTGGAAAGAAACACTGTGAAAGGGCTCTTTCGCTTGTTCTTCAAGCACATGATATCGATTAAAAATGGTTCATTGTATATGAAGATTCTTGATTGGAGGAACTTTTACTTTGATATATATTGTTACCACTACGAATTAAGCAGTTTTCAGTAATGACTAAATCTCTCTTACTGAATTACTGTTTCTTTTCTTTTCTAGACTTGGAAGTTTATAAAAAGAAGAGAGAATTAGGAAAGAAGATGCTTGTACATTGTTCAGGTTTGCCATTAGCCATCAGTGTGCTTGCTGGTCTTCTAAGTAGACGAGAGAAAGTTGAGGCGTGGGAAACAGTACTTAGAAATGTTGATCAATACATAATGAGAGGCACAAATGTCCTTGAAAGAGAAAACACAGGTGAAGAATATGGTGTATCGAGTGTCTTGGCATTGAGTTATGATGATTTACCATCTAACTTAAAACTCTGCTTTCTATACTTGGCCCAATTTCGTGAGGATCATGAGATACAAGTAACAAGATTAACTCAATTATGGATTGCAGAAGGGTTTATAGCTTCAACATCAGAAATACAGGGTTCAGTGGAAATAATGGAAGATGTATCATATGGCTGCGTAACTGAACTGGTGGAAAGATCTATGATTCAAGTTGTAAAATATGGTTTAAGTGGGAAGGTGAAAACGTTCCGTCTCCATGATCTGATGCGGGACTTGTGCTTGCAAAAGACAAAAGAGGAGAACTTTCTCGGTATTATTAACTTTTCTGTTGGTCCGGTATCTAATGCAACACTGATTGGTAAGGTTCGAAGATTTGCCCTCTATTTGGACGAAAATGTTAAATATGAGTTCAGTAGTGAGAATGGAAGAGATGGCCACATTAGGTCTCTATTATACTTTGCCCCAAAATTCTTCGACCAAAAGTGGAACAAAAGAATAATACGATCAGTATTCAATGACTTCAAATTGCTTAGAGTCTTGAAGTTTGAAAATATATGTACGGAGTTTGAGTTACCAAAGACGATTGGGAATCTAGTCCACTTGAGGTTTCTGAGTCTGAAGGGTAGTACATTTGGTGACTTGCCATCATCTGTATCTAATTTGGTACTCTTGCAAACTCTAGATCTGCGGGGAAATGATAAGCTTCCCTCTGCATCTTGTTCTTTGCTGCTCTGTGAAAAAATGTGTGAATTAATCTGGGGAACTAGCTGTCCAATTTTTTGTAACCTTATCAGACAAGAAATCTTTAGGGAGATCACAATCAAAATCAAAATCAAAAATGTGTTTTGGAATTTAGAGCAACTGAGGCATTTGTATTTACCTTCTGAGTGCAGTGTTAGTGAGAAACTGTCATTTGCAAGGCTGTGCAATTTGCAGACGTTGGTCAATGTTAGAATTGAGAAGTGTGATTTGAATGGTCTTGTTCAATTAAGCAATCTGAAGAAACTAGGCATAAGGTCATCAAAGTCTAGTGAGTTGGAAAAGCTGAAGGACATGTTGATATCAAGGAATAGAACATTTAAACATCTTCGGTCTCTATCTCTGGAGACTGATCTGTCTCTATCTCGGACTGTTCTTGGGTATCTACCTCTGCAGACTGATCGGAATATTATACCAGGTGATATAGTATTAAGGTGTCCTCATTTATACAAGCTGCGATTGATAGGGAAAATGACAGCGTTGCCGAAAGAGCTTCCAAACCTCACCAAGTTGACGCTGATTAGAACAAGACTGAAGGTTGACCAGATTGAAATACTGGAGAAGCTGCGCAACTTAAGGGTGCTTTACCTCGGTCGGCATTCTTTCGAATCAGAAACATTGGTTTTCTCCCATGGAGGCTTTCCTCATCTGGAATTTCTTACCCTTGATAAATTGTATCATTTGAAGGAGTGGAGGGTGGAGACAGAAGCCATGCCTAGTCTTCAGAGATTGCGCATTGAAAGGTGCTTGGAATTGGGGGCAGTTCCAGATGGGCTTCAGGAGATTACTACCCTCAAGGAATTAACAATTGACGGGATGCCCAGTAGATTCTGCAGAAGGGTTGGGGAAGGAGGAGAGGATTTCTACAAAATCAAACATGTGCCTTCTCTTATAATCACAAATATTCAACGCGACTACAAGAAGGACAAGGAGCCAGAAATGGAGGAAGCAGCAGGCGCGTCCCAAGTAGTAGTTACGGGTCCAGTCGGTGACTCTGATCAGGAATTAACTGTGGATGGTATGTGACTAATTGACTCAATCCCGTATTAATTATTGTGTGATCAAATTAAAGATTTTATTTACTGATTAGTGATCACTCCTCTAAATTTTATTAATATATTCTTGATTATGACCAGCTCCTCCTCCTCCTCTCGATGAGAAAACAGAGGAAATACAAGTTGCATCCCCTCCTAACCACCTCAGTTGAATCCACAAACCTGCTGGTTTATCAATTTTTGGGCTAGCCGGCCCGTTCTATGTTCTTTGGGCTTTATCCTATAATTCTTTTCCACCTAATTCTTCCTTCGACGCCCTTTCCCTCTCTCTTCCTCGTTCCTGTCTGCTAGCTTTTAGTGGTGGCTGAAGGTACTTCTCTTTTCTTCTTCTTCTTCAGATTAAGGTTTCAATACGTTGCTTGTTTATCCTTCAAATTTGATTTTTACGGTGTAATTACTACTTTAGGTTTTGTTTTAGAGTGAGTATTGTTCAATTTGTAATTTCTGATTAGCTTGACTCGTCATAGTTCATACTGGAATTTTGTACTGACTATCCATCATCACCATCATCTCACAAAAGTTCTTAGGATTGTTTTTTTTTTTGTCCTTTTAACTGTAGAAAAGAAGAAGATTACAGTATAGGAGGACCAAGTAGTTGATCATGTAGAATGATCTTTAATGATATGGAGAAGCAACTTTTGGTACCCACATGTCCAAATGATCCTTACAGTGCGGGTTTTGCAGTCATGTTTGCCACAATTTTTCTTCTTGTAATTCCGAAGAACCTCACTAACAAAAAGTTGGGTTTTTATAATATATATTTCAGCTAAAGGATGGATTTAGCTGAAGAAGAAATTACTGAGGCTTTATCGAGTTCGAAAAACAGTGATGCATATGCTCAAAGATCGGGATTATCTAATTGTAGATCATGATCTCAACATGACAATGTTGCCGTTTCAAAACAAATATGGAGAGAACATGTAAAGGGATGACCTTACTATCAATAGAAGGAAGTGAGGTCACGATTCTGATCAGGTATTTTATGATGCTATTCAATGTGGTAGGATTAGTATTGTTCAGCTTCTAATTAACTGTTGTTGGTTCTTGTGTACCAGATTTATGTGTTTTTCCCTGATGAACCAAAAATAGGGGTCAAGACAATCAAGAATTACATCAAACGCTTGGTTCAGGAGGATACAGACAAAGCCATCGTGCTTATTCAACAAAATCTGACTCCCTTTGGAAAGCGCTTCATAAGTGATATGAGATCAAAGTACTACTTGGAGGTTTTCCAGGTGAAGTTTAAAATTGCTTAATTTATTGTTTGAATTGACTGTTCTTGATATCTCGTGAATGTCCTTATCCTCTTTTAACTAAACATATGGGCATGTAAGGTACCAGAAACTTGGTATCAGAAACATGCAGACTATAAGATGACAGGTCTATGGTGGATAGCCTGCTTGGTTTATTTGTATTCCAAGGCCTCTTAAGGTTGACAATTAATGTCATCACTTGCTTAATATTGTTGTTCTGATGAGAAGGTTTCACCCTAAATTAAGAATTACAAATTGGACGCATAGATTCTATAGAGTCCGAACCAACAATAGTTGCACTCGAAGATTTGCTGGTGTGGAAGCATAACATTTGTTTATATATGACTTCTCTTTAGTATGCATGGACATTAAATGAAACATTAGTTATTCTGAATATGTTCTTAGTTAACTGTTAATGGTTCAGGAGGCAGAATTGTTGGTTCAAGAACATGTTCTAGTTCCTGAGCATAAGGATCTTAAAAATGAGGAAAAGAAGACATTGCTGGAGAGGTAAGCTGTGGAAGAAACACTGTTGTCCTGAACAATGCTAAGATATTTGAATACTACCCATGTTGGACTCAAGTTAGATGTATATATGCGCACACTAACAATGTATATATGCGCACGCTAACAATGTCCTACTCGCCTATTTACTTCATTTATCAAATTGTTTCATGGGTGAACATATTATCTTTGCTAGAAAAGTTTCAACGAGCTTGACTAGAGCACTCAAAATGTCACGAACATTCAACCACTATGAGTTGGCCTATTACTTCTTATCAAACTCAAGCAAGTGACTCTGATGATGTAATGAACTAAGAGTTTATAAAAGTTGAACTAATAACATTATACAAGAATTATTGCTCTTATATTTTGGAGTCAAGTGTGTTAATTTGTATACTAATGTATAAAGCCTCACTTACTAGTAAATTCTTCCCATTTCTTTAACAGAATTCCCCTCTTGTATCATCAAACCGTAACCTTTTGAAAGTGTTGTCTGCATGTTCAGGTTTCGACTATCAAGGTGATGATTTCAAGGCCTTAGTCTATGAGTTCATAGGCTAATGGTAGCTTAGAGGAATGGTTGCATCCACTTCAAATAATTGGTCTGACAAATGAGAGACGAACGAGTTTAATGTTTTCTCAGAGGTTGAACATTGCTTTTGACGTTTCTATGGCATTGGATTATCTCCATAATCATTGTGAAACCTCAATAGTTCACTGTGATCTCAAGCCTAGCAATGTTCTCGATGACGATATGGTCGGGCATGTTGGTGATTTTGGCTTGGTAAGATTCCTTCCCAGAACTTCTGGAAATCAATCAAGCTCTGTCGGAATTAAAGGAACAATTGGTTATGCTCCTCCAGGTGACTACTTTCTTTCATTTTCCCTTGAATTATTCCCAGTCTTGATTTTCTAGTTTGAAGCTAAAAATTGTTGACTAGAATATGCTGTTTTGAATTGTAAAATGCAGAGTATGGTATGGGCAATGAAGTTTGGACACAAAGGAGATGTGTACAGTTTTGGCATCCTGCTGTTGGAAATGTTCACAGGAAGAAGACCAACAGATAACATGTTCCAGGGAAAACTTTAAACCTTCATAGCTTTGTCAGAAAAGCTCTGCCTAAGCAAGTCGAAGACAGCTTCATTTCAATTTTAGAAGTTGGTGTTGCTTGTTCTGCAGAGCTGCCTGCCTGCCTAGCGAACGGTTGACCATTAGTGATGCTATGGCTGAGATGTGTCGGATAAGAAACAAACTTCATACATCTAGTATGTGAAAAGCTGTGTATTGTGCAGCTAAGCTAAGCGAATCGCAGGTTGCAATAGCAGCAGTTTCTTTTGATGGCTTGCATGCCGACCTACTGGTGTTGCATTTTGGTTGCCTGTCTGTAACTTTGAATCTTTTTGTGTTTGTGTCTGGATTTTAAGACCTGGAGCTATTTGCGTGCTTCTTTTTTCCTTTCTTTTCTATTTCTTTCAATTTTGTTGTTGATCTGTGGTGTCAGCCCCATCTGTTTGTTTTCAGCCCTCTGGTTTTTTTAAGGAAGCTGATATAGTCAATGTGTTACAGAACATGAATGTTTCCATGGATTCAGATATACCTAATAGGTTTGCATTTGACTTCAAGGAATACGTCTGCACAAAAATTTGGGTATTTACCTCATGGAAATAACATATAGTGGTCGAACCAACGTTTGGAAATTGCGAGTCGGAGTTCCACAGAGGCATGCTGCATGTTCCCTGCTATGCTGTTAACGAACTCAAATAACCCAATTCTCATTCTTGCTATTCAACTTTTGAGTACCTTTATACTGTTCTTTCTCATTTTGTATCTAAGCAACAGTTATCACGGCTGAATGAGGAAAATAGTTTGACCCCAAAAAAAAAAAAATGAGGAACGTGGAATATATCACGATCAAATCATGAGGCATCAAACTGATTTATGCTATATATAACCCACTAACTACAACTTAAGCCGCCAGTATTGCTTCAAATCCATTCGATAAATGCTACAACAGTAATTAGCTCTAATTAATGACTGCGCCTCCATCTCTATACAGTTAATATATAGGGACTAGAAGGCACTGAAACATGAAAAGCTTCTTTCACTCTCTACTGTCTAATTTCCTCTTAGAAATACACTTTGAAATCCAAAGAAACATACCGAGACAAAAAATCAGGAGTTAAAACTCAAACACCCGCAACTCAATCATTCCTTCTTTTCTTTTCGGGGAATACCAAGCAACAACCTTGCCCGACTGTAAAAGCCTCAAGGAGTAGCTCAAGCTGTAAATGAAATCCTCAATATGTGGACCACGTTTCCCAGGCAAAGAGGCTAGTGAAACCCTTGAATCCGCTCGAAAGACAATTGGCCCCACAACCTACAAGAGTATAGTATCATTAGAATTGGCTAGTTTCTTCAATAACCAGCACTAAAATAAGAACCTCACTTCAGTCAGATATTGTATAATATAGGCATTAAACTGGAGAACAGATGCCCACCAACAGAGAAAATGGCAATTAGATATTAATTACCATCACCGAAACTAGACCCTTTGGCCTTCCACAAGTACCATTAGGGCAACTCCAACCATGGGGGGTTCTATCCCATATTTGAGACCCCAAATGATCTCTAACAATCCATTTTAGGGGAGTTGGTCTCAACTCTCAACACAATAGGACTTGGTCTCAACACAATAGGACTTGGTCTCAAACTAAGTCTCAAATTTGTGACTTAACCAGAACCAGGACCATGACATCTTTGTCTCAAACCAACTATAACACTTTCTACTAGTGTATTGAGTCCAGTTATCAATGCCCAAAACATCTTTTCTTTTTCTTTTTTTAATTTGACCCATGCACTGCAATAAACAATTGAGTATACAAGTTATCTTCTATATAGGTACAAGGCAATAAGCTATATGCAGACATACCTGCTGTTGAAAGATTAGATTGATCCTAGGGGAGGATATAGGATCTATAGCACTATTACCAGAGGAACTCTTGAAGCCATTGACAACCCTTTTAGCAAGAGCTGAAGCTGAACCAATATCCAGGCGAGCATCTATCCAGGTAAGATCCCCATAAAGCTCTCGAAATTTCCCATAAGATCCCCATAAAGCTCTCGAAATTTCCCATGCTGGAAGCGATAGCAAATTGAACCAAAACAATCAGCACTGACAGGACTTCTCTTCTTAGTACTTGAAAAAGTGTTCCCATCTCCTCTTAGTTCAACAGCCACTGGGCTGTTCCCATCCTGAAACCAGGCTGCAAAACTCCCACCTAAAATGTAATGTCCCCATGGAAAGGAAAAAACAAGTGAGAAATGGCATTACAATCTTCAGAAACATGGCAATTAAGCAAAAGAAAATCAGATACAATGATACTGATTTTAACAAAAATTAACAATTAAGACAAAAGGTTTAATTGAGACTTGCTCACTAAGAGTCTATGCTTTTTTTTATTGCTGGTTGCAGTGGCGGACGCAGGAATATGTATCTCTGGGGGCAAGCTGGAACATATTTGTACCAAATGGAAGCAGAAGAGTGCAATCAAAGAAACCAAATTTAATAAAAAATTTCAAGTGCAGCACAAACAAAGTGCATCATCTTTGGATATGCTATATTCTAACCAATTAGGGAAGTCAATAAACCAATCAGAGACAAACCTTCGTTTCCCTTCTCTGCACTGTGTTTGGATGAACTCATGATTACTAGGCTGACAAGGACCTCTCAGCAGATACTCTCTTCTAATTTTATCCCTAAGATTGGCATGATAATCTGAAATCTTAGTTCTTTCTCCAGGATCGGAAGGAAGCTTAGCCAAATCAATTTCTACACAACTCTGTTTTGATCTTTCACTCTCTATGAGGGGTGATGATAACTCGTTTGATGTTCGTTTAAAGAATTTCTCCATCTTTAATCTTTCACAGCAGCAATTTTAATAGAAAAAGGTAATTTAATCTAATCAACAGAGTCATTGATTTGGGAAGTAAACTAGCAGATGAAGAACTGACCTTCAAGATCATCAATCCAAGATTGAATTGCAGAACGGCAGAGAGTCGAAGTCGGACTATCGAAGACTGGAAGTCCGGAAGAATTGAGTTTGGTTGTTTGGGGATTCTCGATAGAACAAAAAGAATGAGAAATGCTGAAATGGGAAATGGGGTCGTCTGGAAATGGCAAAAAGAATGAGAAATGGGAAATGGGGTCGTCTGGGAATGGCAAAAAACATGGCAAGCTTCAGCCCTTACATATATACAATTATATATGAATGATAGTGGCATCAGCCTTTACATATCATCAATATTAATTAAGCCAATAAGGCTTATGGTTAAATTTTCAAAAATCCATAATTTACCCTTCTTTGATAATAGTTTAAAAATTTATAATTTAACACATGAAGGATAAAATAGTAAATATAATAGCAAATTGAATTGAAGAAATTACAAAAAAAAAAAAAGATCTTAGACGTTTTGTTGTTTTGTTAACTGCAATAGCAGTTTTTTTTTTGTTGGAGTTGGCAGTTTAAATAAAAAAATTACTTATTAAACAAAAAGTTAACTTTTTTTTTTTGAAGAAAGAAAAAATTATTCATAATTTCATAAAAAATAAACATATTTTTAGAGAAATTACTAAGACAAACTCTTTTTTTAGGGAAAATGATAAAAAAGGTCATTTTGAAGTGTGATATTATAATTTAAACACCACGAATGTTCCGATGATAATTTAGGTCACCTGTTCACGATCTACCACTGCATTTCAAATTAATTACAAAACTGCCACCGTCAGTTTTCTTTGGCAGTTTCTGGCCGGTAAAGTAAAACTTGTTCATCTTCTCCATATCGTTTCGGGATTTCAAACGCCAAAAAATCACTCAACCCTACTCCGAAATAGAGAATTCTTAATCCTCTTCATCTCCGGCTACCACATTCTGAGACACATACATTCTCCGACGACTGTTTTGCTCAACGGTGAAGCAGCGCCGACTGTGCAAAAGTACTTCACAGAAAAAGCCCAAAATTTTAGGGATTTGAAGAATTGTAGAACTCGAATCGTCTACCTCGAACGGGTAATCTTTCAGACTCGATTCTCAGAAACTT
>BDJD01002623.1:21990-59353 GCA_002564525.1 Rosa multiflora | reverse complement strand
GAGCAAACTCCAATTTGTTCAGGTTACTCATCCTGAAAGAGAACAAGAAATTAGGGTTAGCTTCGGAGCGAAATAGGCTACCACGAAAACATATGAAATTTCTAAGCGTAATCGCTTCCAAGAAATTAGGAATTTCCGAGCGCAGTCGCTTCCAAGAAATTCGATTCCAAGAGATTTTGGATTGGATCTAAACTATGATGTAAGTAGTCGATCATAAATTCTCTACAAACTCTAAGTTTGGAGATCTCAACAAGCTCTAAGCTTGGAGTGAGCACGAGCCCCCACAGTTCGGCTTTTGGTCTCCCCTATGTAGAGAAAGGGGGGGTAGAAGAAGGGATGTTGGAAGTCCCCGAGAAAAGAGGAAGAAATTAAAAAACTTCAAAAACGGGAACTTTTAGAAAAAGTTACCTTAAAAAAATGGCCAGAAAAATTTCGCCGGAAAAGTGTTGACAGGCATTGACAGGAGGGTTGACCGGCGTTGACTAACTGTTGACCGGGGTGATGACGTGGCAGATCCGGTTGATGACGTGGCAGATCTGTTTGCGGCTTGGCGGCTCGGCGGTTGGCTGCTTGGTTGGGGCCTGCTGCACGTGGGCTTGGGCTGCACAGGATCTCCTCCCCCCTTTTTTTTTTTTTTTTTTTTTCTTTCTTTCTGCCAGTTCAGGTTAGGAAGATTCCGGTGGCCGGTTCAGTTGAATTTAGGCCGGTTCCGGTGGTGAAATTTCCGGTTCCGGGTTTTTGGGGTGGAGATGCTGCAGGGGGTCGAGTATGGCTGCAGGAGGTGGTGAGGAAGGCTTTGAACCGGGCAGGAGAACTTTTGCTACTTCAAGTGGCCGGTCCGGTGGTTTGCCGACCGGTTCTGGATTCCTGGAGTTGAGATCTTCAAGGTGGGCGGCGGTGGTTTCTGGGATTTGAAGGCTACGAATTTAGGATTTCAGGTTTAGGGCTTCGTGCTGATAACGTGTTTTAGGGAATCAGAAATTGAGAGGAATTTGCTGTATATTTTCATTGATAATAGGGGTCTCTTTATATAGAGGATTACAATGCATAGAATCTCAATCATACAAGGAAAGTAATTCTACATTGATTAGGATTCTAGATCCTTCTAATTAAATCCTATTACCACTAGGTCAAGTAATCTAGAGTTTGGGCTAAACACAAATTAGGTTTCCTTGAACATTTCCGGAATTCTTTTTAGTCCATTCTTCCAATTATTTTTTTAATTATTTAGTGTTTTTTTTTAAAGAAGAAGTCAGCCCTTTATTGCACTAGAAAGTCAATCAAACCATACAAAGTTCCGCTGCAACTGCAGCTAAAAGAAATGGAGGAGTAGAAAAATAAAAACAATCTTGCTGCAAAGAGTAAGCATAAGCTGCTAACAGCTAAAGAAAATAAGGGCCTTCCCAGAGTCCAGCGAAACCTAGGGTTTCGAGTCTAGCAGCTGCGCTGCGTTTCCGGCCGGATCTGTTGTGCATAGCCACGCCAGCGTCGAGAGGAGTTTGCCGGAGGTTTTTTGCTATAATCGTTGGTGGGTGGAATTAGATCCGGGTGCTTGATTGATTGGCATTCGGATCTGCGTTTTGAGGGGATCGGATTCTCCCGATATCTGGGTTTTGCTTGGGCTTGGAGCAGGCGCGGTAGTTCTGCACTCTTCTGTGATTGACCGCCTCTGATCGAGGTTTCGAGTTTGGTTTCGTTGGTGTCGGGCTGCTGTGCAGGTGCTCGGAGGCATTGGTTAGTTTGTGGCTTGAGTCCACCATGGTCGGGCTGGGTTGCGGTCGGCCTCCAGAAGGAACGGCGGCAGCGGTGACTTGGTTCCTGAGGGCTAGGGCTCCTGTTTGGGTAGCTCGGGTTTGGGTTTGGGTTTTTGCGCCTGGGCTCAAACTGGGGCTGCTGGGCTCTAAGCCTAGGCATAAGTTATGGGTTGCCAAGGAGGGTGTCTTGCCACCCTCATTCATTACTTAGCGCGTGGGGCGGGCCTGACCTGAGATTTTGACCTACTTGGGTTTTTGGGCTTTTTAAAGGTCTTTAAAGTGCTAGTCGTACTTTAGATCATGATTCCACGAAATTGGTAATTATCTTGAGTGGGACTGGTGAAAGCGGCTTATGGATGAGGAACTGACTCTTATTTGTTTGCTGGGAAGTGGTTTTTCTGTTGGTACCGCAATTGCGCGCCTGGCTGATGGGGATGCTAGTCAATGATTTTGCCCTAGAAGACACGGAGTTGTTCTTTGTTTATGGTTCCGCTTCAAAAGCGGGCTCAAAATCGACTTCTAATGAGTTTACATTACTTAGATAGGAGCGTGGTAGTTACCCTGCCATTTTTCTGTCTTTAAGTGTATGTTAGACTCTAGCTTTTTGGCTGGTCATTTAATGCAATGAACCTTTGTTTCAAAAAAAAAAAAGCATAAGCTGCTAACTGATGGGCTACACCATTGCCCAGGCGGCCAACATGAGTCACCTTCACAAAAGAATGAGACCGCAACATGGTCAACATATCATCATATAATCGTCCCAAAACGGACGTATTGCCAATAGTAGAAACACTCAACTGACCTTGAACTATCAACGTGTCTGTCTCCAATATGGCAGGAGAGAATGCATGGTCCAGTACAAATTCCATTGCCTTCTTACAAGCTAGCACCTCCCCGTGCTCTGGAGACAATAACCCAGTGAGAGGGCAAGCTCCTCTTGCCAGCATAACCCCGAGTTCATTACGAATCACAAAGCCCGCTCCTCCTTTCCGAGTCACATGATCGAATGCCCCATCGACATTAATCTTCAAAAAACCCATCGGAGTTCCAACCCACCGCACCACCCTGCTTCGTCTAGCCTTGCCTTCCCCATTGTTCAAGGTATGAAACCGATATTCCTGCAATCTAGACATCGTCCGAATAACAACGTCACTTGCGTCCCCCTTCTTTTGGGCCCAAACCCGCTCATTTCTCTCCTTCCATATCCCATACAGAAGAAACAGCAAGTCTCCAAAGCTTGTTGGAGACAACTCCGCTGCACATGCAGCTATCCATTGAAGCACATCTCGACCTTCATGTTGAGGTCCATAGCAAACCTGTCTCAAAATCACATTGGACTGCAACACCCTCTGAGTGAAAGCACAATCCTTACAAAGATGTAGAGTGGACTCGTGATGTGTCTCACATAATACACACATCAATGACTCTAGCTGCACCTTTCTCGACTCCAACTTAACAAGAGAAGGCAAAATATCCAAACATACCCTCCACATATGAATCTTTGCCTTATTTGGAATAGAAGATTTCCAAATCTTCTTCCAGAACGGTGCTCCCACAGATGATAGGATGGGATTAAAATGAGGAGAATTAGAGAACGAAAAATGGTAGGTTGAATTCACAGAGAACTTACCATCCTTGGTCAACCTCCAAATCAGCCTATCATCCACCACTCTGCGACTCAACGGAATATTAATAATGGCCACTGCTTCCTCCATCGAAAATAGCCGCCCGATTTTGGCCTCATCCCACACCCCTGTCTCCACAATTAAATCATCCACCGATGTTACCTCCTGTTGAGCCAAGACTGTGGCTGTAGGTTTCCCATTAGGTAAAGCCGGAACCCAATTAGAAGAGAAAATTTCAATATCCTTCCCATCCCCCACTTGCCAACAACAACATTCCTGAAGCAACTCCCGTGTAGAAAATATACTTCTCCAGGAATAGGAAGGGGTAGCATGAGGAGTAGCCTCCCAAAACGAGACCTCTGGAAAATACTTTGCCTTATATATACGAGCAACTAGGGAAGAAGGATTAAGAAGCACACGTCATGCCTGTTTGGCTAACATAGCAGAATTAAAGTCCGTCAGACTCCTAAAGCCAAGACCACCAGTCTCCTTTGGATTACACAATACATTCCAATTTTTCCAATGGATCTTCCGCTTATCTAGAGTACTCCCCCACCAAGACCGGGCACACATTTGTTCCATATCATCACAAAAAATTTTCGTCAATTTAAAGACACTCATAGCATAAGTAGGTAGCGCCGAAGCCACCACTCTGATAAGGATATCTTTACCTGCACCACTAAGTAATTTTCCTTGCCAGCCTGCCAGCTTCTTCGCCAATTTTTCTTTTATGTATTGAAACGTAGCAGTCTTCTTATGACCTACATAGGTAGGCAATCCCAGGTACTTTTCATGTTCCTCCACCACCTGTACCCCCAAATAATTCGAAACCTCCTCCTGCATTTCCACCGAAACATTCTTGCTAAAAGCCACTGAACTCTTCTCAAAGTTGACCAGTTGTCCTGAGGCCCTCCCATATGTCTCAATAACATCCTGCAACTCATAGCAAGCCTCCAGAGAAGCATGCGCATAAATCATGCTGTATTCCGCAAACAATAAATGATTTATGGAGGGAGCATTTGAGCACACCTCTATCCCAAGCAAGAGCCCCAACGCCTGCTTTTGATGCAACAACGCAGAGAAACCTTCAGCCCCAAGCAAAAACAAATAAGGGGATAGGGGATCGCCCTGACGCAAACCCCGACTAGGGCAAACATGGCCTCTCGATTTGCCCCTAATCAAAAAGGAATACCGAACAGAGGATACACATTGCATGACTGTGTCGATCCACCTCTGATTAAAACCAAACCGGACCATCACCATTCTCAGGAAGACCCACTCCATACGATCATACGCCTTACTTAGATCCAATTTTAGAGCCATAAAACCTTCCCCACAATCCCTTTTATTATGCACAAAATGCGCTATCTCATTAGGAACAAGAATATTGTCAGTGATGAGACGTCCCGGGACAAAAGCACTTTGAAAAGGTGAAATCACTGATGGCAGGATAACTTTCAACCTGTTCGCAATTACTTTCGAACATATCTTATAAATAACATTACACAGCGCAATTGGCCTCAAATCAGACATACTTTCAGGAGAACTGACCTTTGGAATAAGACACATATGTGTGTAATTAATTTGGCGGAGTAACTGACCCGTTTGTAAAAAGCTCTTCACTGCTTCAAACACATTGACCCCAATGATATTCCAATATTGTTGAAAAAATAATTGGGGCATCCCATCTGGGCCGGGAGACTTTGTTGGATACATCTGGAATAAAGCTTGACGAACCTCTTCAAATGTATAGTCTGCACATAACCGAGTATTCATCTCCTGATTAATGCAAGGTTGTATAGCGTCCAGTGTCTTATTCACAGCCTCATAATCCAATTTAGAAGCCTGGAACATGTTTTCAAAATAGGACGTGACAATATCCACCACATCCGCATCCTCCTCCTTCCACTGCCCATGTGCATCATATAGTCCTTGCAACATATTTTTGCGTCTTCTATTATCAGCTTTCCGATGAAAGAAACCCGTATTCCGGTCCCCTTCCTTAAGCCAGGTAACTTTAGATCGTTGTCTCCAAAACATCTCTTCTTGATGCAACAAAGTTTGAAGGCGGTCCAACAGCTCCTTCTTCTCCTGCTGTACGGCCTCAGAGATAGACACTCCAAGAAGGTCCTCCATTCTAGTCCTTATACCGAGCATTTGGATTTGTCTGCAACGAAAAGTCTGCTTCTGCCATCTGTCCAAACGGATTCGGGTGTGCTCAATTTTCTTTGCAACGCAAAACATTGGGGTACCAGTAATATCTGTCCGCCAAGCCTCCTCCACAACCCCAGCACAATCCGGATGCTGTACCCAATATGCTTCAAACTTGAACCGATGATACTTTGGTCTGGGCACTAGAGGAACCGAGCTAGCCCGCAACAAAATAGGAACATGGTTGGAATCAGAGGGCAACAAATGATACAGCTTAGAATGCCCAAATAGGTCAAACCAAGATGGCGTACACACCGCCCTATCCAGGCGCAGCTGAGCTTCTGAGTTCCACCACGTAGCCAAAGAACCATGGAACACTAGGTCGAGTAGATCCCCATATGCGAGAGCTTCCCTGAAGCCTTGCATCTGTCTTTCCGCCCTAAGCGGCCCATCAATCTTCTCCCCATTATTCAGTATCTCATTAAAATCACCAATCACAACCCATGGTAAGGAATCAAGATCGGACAGTTCACGGAGTAGTTGCCATGATCGTTCTCTCTCCGCAGTCCGAGCATAACCGTAAAAACCAGTCAGCCGCCATGACAGTACACCTGTGCCCCCTACCACTTCCGCATCTATGTGATGCGCCGATGTTGGTCGCATCCGTAACTGAACCTCATCACTCCAAAAGAAACCACCTGCTTGTCCTTCACTCAGCACCGCCTCTGCATGAACAAAACCTAAAGCATGCTGTAGGCGGTCAAACTCTTCCCTACGACTGATTTTTGTCTCACAGAGAAACACGATCTGGGGCATGTTCTGAGTAATCAAATCTTTCAGTGTCCTGACCGTTGCATCATTACATATACCTCGACAATTCCAGCTGAGTACGTCCAGATCCATGGAGGACCGATTTGCTTTCTACCAACGAGAAAGTATCCCTAGGGCTAGAGCGGCTAGGTCTGACTTTTGTTACCTAATTATTTAGTGTTTACACCGTTTATTGTGAAAATTCAATTCTTTTGTACGATGAGCAATTCCGATTATGTATCTACGCCACTCACCAAAAGTAATTCTTTACCAAAAACTTAATTTTATATATTTAGCACAGACCGAAGAGTTATCTGCTACTTGATGAAAATAGTTCGTGTTTATATAAGAATTACTAAAATACAAGATAGTGAGATACGACTGCAATCTATCCTCTTATCCTCAGCCTCACAAACCAATAGAAACCATGCCAAGCTCAAGTAACACACTCGCACTCTAACACAGGCTTCACTGCTCACTTCTGCACATGGCATCAGTACTCGGAACTTGCTCCACCGCAACCTTGGCCGCTCGTCCTCTCTCATCTCCCACTTCCAGGACTTCAATTCCCTCCCTCTCTTTGACCCAAGGTACATTTTCCCTCCCTCTAATTTAAGTTCAATATATGACGTACCCAGTTCATCTTCTGTGATTCTTTGTGTTTATGAAGGAGATAAAAGATGTGGGTTTCAGTTGTTTTATGGATTCTGATTCTTAAATTGCAGGGCAGAGTTGTGGGACTAGGTTTTATGGCGGGTTAAGGATTCATGGGAAGAAGAGCAGGTCTCAATTCCATGTTGCCAGTGTTGCCACTGAAGTCAACCCTTCTGAACAGGTGTGAATCTTCTTTATGTAATTGTAATTGGCTTTCCTTGGTCTGATTTGAGATGAAAATTCTGTTTATTTTGATGGGTTTTGTTCATTATGTTCGTTCATATTGGATAAACATTGTGTTTGATGAGTTTCAAGAAATAGTTTTTAAGTTTAGAACTAGATATGGTATATAAAGATTAGGTCTTTCAGTTTATGTGTTGTTAATTCCAGTCATACTGGTCATATTTAGGCACAGAGGCTTGCTGCTAAGGAAAGCCAGAGGCCGGTGTATCCATTTGCTGCTATTGTAGGACAAGATGAGATGAAACTATGTCTTCTGCTGAATGTGATTGATCCCAAGATTGGTGGTGTCATGATCATGGGTGATAGGGGAACCGGGAAATCCACAACTGTTAGGTCTTTGACTGATTTGCTTCCCGAAATTAAGATTGTTGCTGGTGATCCCTACAATTCGGACCCAGAAGATCCAGAGGCCATGGGCCCGGAAGTGAGAGAGAGCATTGTGAAAGGAGTGCAACTTCCTGTGGCGACCACTAAGATCAACATGGTTGATTTACCTTTGGGTGCTACGGAAGATAGAGTGTGTGGGACAATCGACATTGAGAAAGCTCTGACTGAGGGTGTCAAGGCATTTGAGCCGGGACTTCTTGCAAAAGCTAATAGAGGCATTCTTTATGTGGATGAAGTTAATCTTTTGGATGATCATTTAGTGGATGTTCTATTGGATTCTGCTGCCTCTGGATGGAACACAGTGGAGAGGGAGGGTATTTCGATTTCTCATCCTGCAAGGTTCATTTTGATTGGCTCTGGCAATCCAGAAGAAGGGGAGCTCAGGCCGCAGTTGCTTGACCGTTTTGGTATGCATGCTCAAGTTGGGACTGTGAGGGATGCAGAACTGAGAGTGAAGATTGTGGAGGAGAGAGCTCGGTTTGACAAAAACCCAAAAGATTTTCGGGTTTCTTACGAAGCTGAGCAAGATAAGCTTCAGGAACAAATTACCTCAGCTAGAAGTGGTCTTCCATCTGTACAGATTGACCAGGATCTCAAGGTGAAAATCTCCCGGGTTTGTTCAGAGTTGAATGTCGACGGATTGAGAGGAGACATAGTGACTAACAGGGCTGCAAAAGCTTTGGCTGCTCTAAAGGGAAGGGATAAGGTGACTCCAGAAGATATTGCTACTGTCATCCCTAACTGCTTAAGACATCGTCTTCGGAAGGATCCTTTAGAGTCGATTGACTCTGGTTTACTTGTCATTGAGAAATTTTACGAGATCTTCAGCTGAGGGAGGTGCTGATAGGCCATTTCTTTTAAGTTTTGCTGGCAAGATTGTTGTTTTGTTCTTTTTTTTTTTTCCTGGGCGTTAATCTCATCCTGTTTTTTACAAGAGGACATTAATGTTTTGCAAATATATTCAATCTCAGACTACTATGTAACAGTTGAAAGTTTATTGTCTATATCATTGAGAAGCTTGAAGCTCAGTTTAACTACAAAGAGAGGACACAATTTGTTGTCTATATTTTCTTCTGATTTATTATTGTGTATTGTTATTCTTTCTCTGATGAATTCAATCTTGCCTTAAATTTCGATATTATATCAAACAGCTGTGATGATGAGATCACGATTAGTTGGATCATGAATTAACAGCTATGCATAAACTTGATGGTTATGTCTGAAATCTGAACCCAAGTGTTGCATGCAAGCTGCTGTAGATCGTTTTCTTTCTGAGATAATCTGAATTGAACTAACTTAGCCAGGAGATGTCTTAACACTCTTCCCGAACTGTATACATGGACATTTAAATTGCAGCTCAAGCAATGCAGTTTGTAAATGTCTATATATGTATTAGTGTATTACATGAGAAACAATAACATGCCATTGAACCTACGCTGTGGTATTATGAGCAGTTCCACTCCAAAATTTCGGTCTCTGTTCAAGAAATGCTGGCTGGCGCTGGTAGACAATCGAAGCAGCCTTGATCAGAATTCCAGCAGTTATAGCCCATATGTCATACTCTATACCATGATCTTGAAAGTAGAAATGTTGTAACAGATATTTGTCTCCCATCCATTCTCTCTCCTCTGCTCTTCTGTTCTCATCCTGTCCACCGTGCAAAAACAAATGTGATAAAGCAAAGTCTAGAGAGTGAAACCCATCAAAGGAAATTTAAGACTCAGATGAGAATTGGATTAATGTTAAACCTTGAGAAACATTTCTAATGGAGCATAAAAGATTGCTTCCACTTCTGCAGCATTTGGAGCTGGATTAAATGCTTCCTTGTTAGAAAGTAAGCCAATTACAGGAACCACAGTCATGCCTAGCTGGACATAGAAACCCAAAAGCTAATTTTAGTTTCGAAAAAAGATTTAAAATGATACATACATTTTAAGTGCGAAAAAAAAAAAAATCAATTGTACATGAGATACACACAGTACGCCTAACCTTGTTTACAAAAGGTTCAAGAATGGTGACAATGTTGACTTGGGAAGGGTCTAAGCCAATCTCTTCATTGGCCTCCCGGAGAGCTGTGTCCACATCATCAGCATCACCTTGCTCTCTTTTACCGCCGGGGAGAGCCACCTCACCTGCAAACAAACACAAATCTTGATTCTTCACAATCGTGCTTTAAATTTACTTATTTGATGCAATTGACGCTAAGAGGTGAAACAAGCAGGCAACCAGAGTGAGAAGAGAGAGTTGAGGCTCGCTTTGTGAGAATAACGTGCAGGTCACCCTCTTCCCCTTGTAATAGACACACCAGAACCGCAGCTCTTTTGATCGAGCCAGTTGTACTGGTAGGTGATAGACCAGGGTTGACTGGTTTCTGGAGTCTAAAATCTTGTGCTAAAATTTGGAGTCTCTGTTCAAGGTTGCTTGAACCCATTTGATTATCTTCACTTTCTACACCAAAAGCAACCTTATAACTGGGATTTTGCTCTACAAAAGGTGGTGGCCGTTCATATACAATTGATGCAGCCCTTATCAATATACTAGCAGTTAACCCCCATATTTTGTACTTCTTATTCTTCATTTCATAGTCAAAGATCTGAATCAGATACTTGTTCCCCATCCACTCTCTCATCTCTACTCTCCGGTTCTCATCCTGAAGCAAATGCATACAAATTGATCCTCAAATAAATGAATAAATAAAATCAAATAGTTTCAAGGTGTAGAGTAATGGAGCTAATGATAAACCTTGATGAACATTTCCATCGGAGCATCAAATACTGCTTCCACTTCAGCAGGATTTGGAGCTGCCTTGAAAGCTTCCTTTACATTAAGTATGGCAATAACAGGAATAACTGGCATTCCTTGCTGCACAGAAAGCCAGCTAAATAAGGTTCCTGAAAAAGCTTGAAAGCTCTATCAAATTCATAAGCCCGAAACCAAATCTCACATACTAGCTCTCAGAAGGGCCGCCAAGGAGGAAGACACATTTTGCACTAATAATAACCTCTTAATTTGGTCTGGTACTTCTCATAATTCCCCCTACTCAATCACTTTTCAGAAAACTAAGATTCTATGCTTCACATTTCATAAACACTTACTTTGTAGACACAAGTATACGAAGAATTGAGCCTTTCTTCCTAGTCTTAACTGAATTTCTTTATCTTCCACTACAGAGAAACCTAGTCCCAATTCTTCATTTCCAAAACACCACATAACTAGAGAAAACAAAACTCTCTGTTCAATCAATCAAACAAAGTTCAACCAAAATTACAAACAAAAGAACCACTCTTTCTATATCTAATGCATTGCTCATCCATCAAAGCATAAACCTTCATTTTCGCAATTGAAAATTAATCCTTACCAACCTAATCAGATTTGTTGAAGATCCCACACACACACACACACACACACACAGAGCTAACCTTGTTCACAAAGGGTTCAAGAACAGCAACAACATCGACATGTGAAGGCTCCAATCCAATCTCCTCCTCGGCCTCCCGGAGAGCCGTGTCCACGTCATCACCGTCACCCTCCTCTCTTTTCCCGCCGGGAAGCGAAACTTCGCCTGAAAACCAAACCAACACACATCCTCAGTCTTTGCAGATTGCAACGGCATTCATTGATCTATGTAAACAAGAAAAAAGATAGTTGAGGCTGACCAGAGTGAGAGGAGAGAGTTGAGGCTCGCTTTGTTAGAATGACCCGCAGGTCACCGTCGTCGCCTTGGAAGAGACACACCAGAACGGCAGCTCGGCCGGTCGAACCGGCGGTGGTGGTGGTTGGTACACCCGGCTTGACTTGTCTCTGGAGTCTGAAGTGTCGTGCTAACGTTTGAAGTCTCTGTTCAAGGTTTGGTGAACTCATTTTTGTTTCCTTCACCTTCCTCTAACAGACTTTAGGCTGCTCTATAACCAACTGTATTTACAACGCAACTTTTAAGAGAACCGATCTAGAACAAGTGTCATGTAAATCAAGCGCTAATCCAAACAACCCCGCAATTAATCCGAATCATCACGTGTATCATTAGTCATGTAAATCAAGTGCTAATCCAAACAACCCCGCATTAACCCGAATCATCACGTGTATCATTATGATAGAATCATATAATAATTTTATTTTTGTGTGTATATTACTTGAAATCGTTGTCCTTGAATTTAAAATGTGAGATGGTAGTTGCGGGTCATCTTTAGCCTGTTGGCTTTGTTGAACATTCAAAGTTCATCAGGTCTAAGGTTCGACTGGCACAAAGAGAGAGAAAAGAGAGAGAGTATGGTTATGCATTGAAAATGAGGTATTCTAAAATACCTCTGTTTTGTCGGTTTTGTTTTTTTTTTTTGGGCACAATTAATTGTTAAGAAAGTGTTAAGCATTTTTATTTTCATACTCGGGATGACATAATCAAGAAAAATTAGATGAAAATTATAGAAGGAATGGTTTCTTTAACATCAAGCAAAACCTAACAGAAGCATATTACAAACAGGGTGGTAGTGTCCCTCCTTTCTTTAAATCAATGACGCAAATGTCTTGGTGTAGACTGGGTTTCAATGAGTTACTAGGCAACCGCATCAACAAGTCCTACAACAAGAACAACAAACTAGTGAAGCCATGATCCAGAACCAGATATGAGTACAAAAGGTATGAAGAAAGGAGAAGACAGACTGACCTGAAGAAAAGAGAAGATGGCAACTGCAACAAGTCTGTTCTCGCAATTTTCTAGACCCAGAAAATGCTTGATACTTGCTGCTGGTTTCCGCGGGTTAATGTAAGACTATCCTGAGAAAAGAGGCTTGCTTTTTCCTTTCCCTCTCTAATATTTAGTATGATGATGAGGTGAAATGGACCTATGCAGTAAAAAAAAAAAAATTGAAACAAATGTAATGCTTCAAGCTATTTTATTTCTCATTGTGTTTCTAAACAGTTATCTTGATAAATAGTGCACAATGAAGTGCACATTACTACAGGAAAGAAGATCGTGTTAATAATGGAATGGAAGTAATACAGTTTGCAAAAGTTTATGGAAGCACGGTATTTTTGTCTACACTTCTAAGAACCTTATGACTGGGATTCTGCTCCACAAAAGGTGGAGGCCGTTCATATACAATTGATGCAGCCCTAATCAAGATACCAGCAGTTAAGCCCCATATCATGTACTTCTTGTTGTTGGTTTCGTAGTCAAAGAAATGAATCAGGTATTTGTTACACATCCACTCTCTCTCCTCTGCCCTCCTGTTTTCATCCTGAAGCAAATGGATACACAATGACCAATAAAACAGACGAAGGCAATTTCATATGTTGACTCGGACAGAAGTGAAACTAATGAGAAAAAAAACCTTGATGAACATTTCCAAGGGAGCATCAAATACTGATTCCACTTCGGCCGGATTTGGAGCAGGCTTGAATGCTTCCTTATCGTTAAGTATACCGATAACAGGTACAACTCTCAGTAGGTGCTGCACAGAAATCCAAGGATAACTTATTTAAGCTCCTCCAAAGTCTAGAAACCTTTTTCAAGTTGAAAGTTGGAAACCGTGGTATGCTACATTACATCAGTTGAGGAAATAACACCAAGTACTTGCTCTTTCCCTAGTCCTATCTTTGTGATTCAATCTTAGACACTTATGCAACTAATCAGACTAACCACTCTCTTTCCCATTAGAACTTCCTACATTTTGGAATGCCTTATGTGCATAGATGTATGGCATCAAACCCAAACTGGATTACAAGAACATCAAATATTTTGAAATTCTAGTTTCAAAATCAGATACGCATGAAAAGTAGTAAAAAAAATGAGAACGGCAGGAAGCAACTAAATAGACATTACACCTCTAATAACCTCTCTTAGAAAATTCTTAATTTGGTCTGACACTCATTATAGTCCCCTCTAATCTATCAATCTATTTCCTCATTTGTTTTTTTTTTCTGGACTAAGTTTCCAAACTTTAAACTTTCGTTTGCAAAAACAAAAGTACTAACTGAAAGTCTCAAGCTTTAACCTCAACTACAGAGAAAAGCTCAAGGCACCAATTGAAACTTAGTACTAACCCAAAGTTCCAAGCTTTACATACTTGGAATAGACTGAAGTAAGCTCAGTCATATACAGACTTAACACAAATAACATCAACCACCAAGTGTTTGATCAAACCGAAAAAGATAAAAGCTATTACCTTTGACAAAAATGGTTCAAGAACAGTGACAACATTCACAAGCTTAGGATCCAAACCAATCTCCTCTTTCGCTTCTCTTGTTGCTGTGTCACCATCATCCTTGTCTCCCTCCTCTGTTTTCCCACCTGGCAAAGAAACCTCACCTGCCAAAAACCAAAAAAAAAATAAATAAATAAAAATCTTTACTATTTCTTCTTCATCTTCCTCAATTCTGGTCACCAAGAACCCAACTCACCAGAGTGAGTGGACAACCCAGATGACCTCTTGGTCAAAACGACACGTAGATCCCCACCGTCTCCTTCAAACAAACAGATCAGAACAGCAGCTCTTTTGGGCCTGAACGTTTCTGGGTCTCTTGCAATTGGGGTCTTGGACTCAGCAAAGCCCACTTGGGACACGACTTTGCCGACAGTTTCTTCGATTCTCTGCTCCTCGGAGTCGTCGTCCCAGGACAGAGGGGGTGGCTTGTAGAGGCGGAGCTGGTGGGTCAGGGCCAGAAGTCGCGGGGAGGAAATGGGTGGGTCCATTAGAGGTTGGAGTGAGGTTGTTAGTCTTCTGAGGATCGAGATCATGGGATGTTTAGTAGTTCCAGCATAATACAACTAGTTGCTCAATCTTGGTGAGTGTTGGGAACCATTGTTTTGGTTTGACAAATGGGGAAGCTCTGTGGTAAAATTACGGTGGATGGGCCGACGGATCGCGGTCGGCAGGTAAATAATATTATTACTTTCTTTTGGAAACTTTTGCTGACGGACTAGTCATTGGAAAAAGTGTGTTTATTTTCGAGATTATATGTGACGAATTTTTGTCGGTGTACTTTTTTTTTTGTTCTTAAGAATTTTACCCACGATCAATTTGTCTGTAAACGTGTTTTTATTTTCGAGATTCTGAGCGATGGATTTTTGTAAGCTTTTTTTTTTTATTTTAGAAATTTTAGTATTTTACCAATGATCAATTTTTCGTAAAAGTGTTTTTACTTTTGAGACCTAGCAACAAAGTTTTGTCAGTATTTTTTTTTTTTTTTTTAAAGTTTTGAGGCTTTTATTGATGGACATCTATCAGTAAAATTGTGTTTGTTTTTAATTTATGAGACACTTGACTACGAATTTTTATTTTGGGTTTTGGTAATTTAACGCTAATGAAACAAGTATTTATTTAAAAAAAATTATAAAAAAAAGTTTGATACATTTGCGACATAAGAAATCTTAAAACTAGCTAGTCGTGAGATGAACTCAGAACTTTCCACTTACAGCCAACGAAACAAGTGTTTTATTTTTATTAAATTTTTTTTTTTCTGAGACCTTTGCGACTAAACCAACTCATGCTTACAAAAGAAACACCAATACCACTATAGACCAGATAGTATCGGGCAATTGTGGCAATTTTCCTTAAAAAGTAAAAATTCTAAGAAAACTTTGACTTACGACTTTTGTGTACATTGCAAATCATTGTTCAGTATCGCTATTTCATCATCAAACACACTTCCACAGTTGCCGTTAGTACTTGTGACACTAAACATTAAAATGAAGGGGAAATCGTTAGGACAAATACCATACACATATTTTTATTTTTTATTTGTTTGGGTGATCTATATCGTATCCTAAAAGTTGAACTTAAAGAGCAATAATATCAAGTGGGCTCATCCCACATGCTATGTACACAATTTTCCTATGTGTAAGACTGTAGTACCATGTTCGTTCTTCTTCCCTTTACTCTGATGTGTGCAGTTGCGCATGCTGTCTGTAAATTTGGTACAAGCATTCTGTGCGAACTGTGTTACATTGTACGCTTCATACTAGCCAACACATTATCATTGACACTGTCACTTTCCTTCAAGGAATCTTAACATCTTTGGCCCAAACACATCACACATTTTACAATAATACTCATTTTCACTTCCGACCTAGCAGATAAGTCGGTAGAGGACGCACGAAGTGAGTCCAGTCACGTCAACTACGAACTAGGAAAAGTAAATAGACTAAAGTTTGAACCAGATGGAGTAGGTGAACCATGGTATTTAGTTAGGTTAGGCGTAGATTAATGTGGTCGGTTTTGAGTTTGACGTGTTAGAGTTGCACTATTTCTTGATTCAATTTGATTGGAATAGTTACAACTTAAAATGTGTATTGTGTGTTATAGAAACGCTTCTAACACCTTTTGAAGAAGCATATTTGTAAGTTGAATCAAAAACCCAATATGGGTATGTCACAAACGTGCTTCTAGCAAAAGCGATATTGAAAGAAAGCACTTTTACAATTTTACATAAACAGCTCATTTGGCTGTAAGAATCACTGCTTTCTGCATTAACGCTGATTAGCTTGTGACTAGTGGACTTTTATGAGCATTTCTTATTGATTAGACATCACAGCGTTTGTCCCGGCTCTTAATGTTCATGTAGGTCTTGTTATTGCCTTGTTATTGGTGAATGGTGATAGTACCACACATGTTTCTGTAGTTCTGTAGCTATATATCAAGACTATTTGCACAACTATGTTCGTCAAACTTGAGAGGAAAAAGAGAGAGACTTCAATGACTTCTCATTCCCAAGAGAGTCTCTATCTGCAAATGTCACAACAAAGAGAATCAAAGGAGGAGGAGGAGGAGGAGGAGGAGGAGGAAGAAAATGAAGCTCAAGATCAACCAGAAGTCGCTCAAGCACAACAAGACTATGGAGCAAGCAGAGTGGAATCTAAACAACCAAGCATGAACAATGAAAGATATGGAAGGATCGTGAAGGTTCAAGGAGGCCACGTTATTAGATCAATTGCCAGAAAAGACAGGCACAGCAAGATCTACACGTCCAAGGGCCCAAGAGACAGAAGGTTCCGGCTTTCAGCTCAAACTGCCATAGAGTTCTATGATGTTCAAGACCGTCTTGGCTTTGATAGACCAAGCAAGGCCATTGACTGGCTCATTCACAAGGCCAAGGCCGCCATTGAAGCTCTCGAAGATTCTTCTACTACACACCAGCCTCAGCATCACCAAGGAGGCAATGCCGAGCCTGAAACTGTCAAAACTCATCAGCCTTTGGACGAGGGCACTATGAAAAATGAGAGCAAAGAACCAGTTCTTGACTATGCTGAAGAAGCCCTCAATTGTGCTCCCAATTTATCAGAGGCCAATTTCATGGAGATGGGTTGGTTTCAAAGTCTGATGGCTTGGAATTACAATGCAGGTGATGGTGGAGAAGGTTGTTCTTTCAATTCATCATCTGTTACTCTGCTATAGTTAGCCATTTCTTTGGTCAAAACTAGTTGCTTGACTCAATTTTCAGCTTCAGATTTGTTTTTGAGCTAGATGAAGTCTTTTGGTTAGTGCTAAATTTTCATATTAGTTGGTTGTGATAAAAGTGACCTGTTTTGATCTTTTGGCATGAATGTCTTGGGTGCTATTATGTTAAAAGGTTTTGACAGCTTTTGTTTTCTTAAATGAGTAGTCTGACTCCATCAACAACTTTGATTAATAACTGAAACCAATATGCACAAGTACACAAACTAAGTAGTTTGGTAGCCATCTTAAATTTATGATGATGATTAATTACAGGCCTAATGGTTAAAGAAAGGCAAAATAAGAAGGTTGTAGTAGTTGGTTGGAATTGAATCTTAAGGTAATATACTAACTAACTAGAGGCATGGTATTTACTGGTACTTGTGAACCTTTGTAGGTGCTGAGCAGATGGTCACACCTTACAAGGCAACTACCTAGTTCTGCAAGGAAAAGAGGAAAAGGGTTCAATTATTAGACCATGAAAAGCCATGAAACCTCTAAACAACTAGGCAATAATTGTATTCATAAACTAGTGAAGAACAGGTTCAATGTTGGTATATAATAAAGTGTACTAGCCCTGTGTATAAATACTAAAGTCGTGCACAGCACTTACAAAGCTAGGACTTAGAGCAAATGACCGTCCTTTTAGGCTAGTAGACTTGGAACTAGATTTTCAAACCCTTCTTCATGTTTTAATGAAGCTGCCGTCAAAATCTGGTTGACTGAAGAAAGAGCTCGATCATTTACCGTAACTCCAAAAAGAAGAAGACGAGGGACATTGATGATGACTTGAATAGCCAAACAATTTATAGAAAGAATGATGGAACAACACAAAGTAATTCAAAGAACAACCGTAGTAATTACAGTGCACAAAAGCACAGTTACAATCACCCTCAACAAATAAATGGTCTATTTACATAATATAAATAAAATACATATTTTCCCTTTCAACATATACATTAACGTGAAGAAAATGCTCTGGTAAGTCCCGAATCCAGGTCCTGTTCACAATCCTATACTGCACGCCGAAGCTTATAATTTCCACACCACTCCTTGTACAAGAATCAGCAATGACCGTGTATACTGAAAAATGGCTTGTCCCTCATTTCTCTGGATTTTGAACTAATAAAATGCTGAAGACATTCTTATTGAATTTATACCTTTGGCTCCGAACCAACAAGTCAAATTTTAAATGTTCATTTCTGATTGTTTGCCTCTTCTGCCTTAATGCCCTCTGCATGTGGAACTGGCTTTTCTTCATTGGCTGTGTAAGACAATTTCCGAGCTCTTGGAGTTCCCTTACCATTTGGTGAAGGGAGTTTAACTGAGACCGAAGTTTTTGGTGTTGGTGAATTTATGTTCTTGCCAACTTTGCTAGCTTGCTTAGTCTGCACTTTCTTTGGGCTAGGTGACTGCACACGGCTTTCCCATGGTCGAGCAGCAATCCAGCGTTCCTTCCAGCTCCAACCCCAGTTAGCTTTGCCAAGTTCATAACTTCCCAAGCTTTGGCTCTGACTGCAATTGGCCCTCCACTATAAATCATAGAAATACAGTTTTCATTTCCAATTGATTCGAGGATCAAATCAATCAATAGAGTACATACAAGAATAGGGTGTACCTGATGAGAAAAGGCATATGCCATAGCCCGCTCACGCTTAACTGCTGCTTCTTCCCTCTGATATATCCTTGAAAGTATATCATCCATGGTTTCAGAGCCACCACTCCATTCCACCTGTATCCAGTTAAATAATTACTCAGATAGATTGGTGTTGATGAGTGCAAAAAGATCAGTCCTAAAAGCAGGGTATCAAGGTTTACAAGATATCAAAAACTATCCACGAATGGAATATGCAGGGATTTGGATTAACTAAGTACCAAAGCCTTGTTCTTTGCTATCTGATGCAAATATAGGTAGAAGGCAGAACTTTATAAGAAGCCAACTTTCCCAATAGAAAAAATATATATATCTTGGAGACATGGACTAACCCAAGATCTTGGACAAAAAATGTTTTCACAAAACCATATTCGTGCCTGGATATGAGGTGACAATTTCATGGCATGAGCACCACAAAATTAATGATATGAAAAACCTGAACTAAAATTTTTGGTTCGGCAAGTTCTTAGACATTTGGAAATTGTGATCTCACCTCTATGTCATGAAGTTTTGCCTCAAGTTTATTTTGATTCTCTAATTTCTTCTGTTTGATCCTTCCTTCGGTTACCATACAGAGCCGGCGAGTTCTAATATCAGTCTGTATTCTGCTCCATAAATGCAGATAACTCAAAGTAGTTGTAGCTTGCTTTCTAACAGGGTAAGCTTGGGTCAGCATTTGCAATCTTACAATCCCTTTCAAACGACGTAAAGCTTTCCTAGCCTGCAATGGAAAATAAATCTAATCTAAGGACCCCAAAGACCGGTATAAAAGAATGCTGTTTCATCCATGAACGGGTCATGAATGCTGTACAATTAACATCAATACGAAGCACTTCTCCTCATTAATAACAATGTAAAACCAAACAAGATTTCAAAGGATTTAATATTTTGGCACATTAATGTACATAACCTGGAATGTAGTTAAACATACCACATGTGCACGGAAAGCAGTCTGAATTCGAATTGCAGCTATATCTTCAACTGGCATGTCAAGGGAGCCAAGTTTTTTATTGGTTGTACCATTTGCAAAGTTTGATTCTTTCCCTGAAAGATTTTTCAAGTTTATGGTGGATCCCTGTCAGAAAATGTAATGACAATCAGAAATCGTAATACCATACCAACATCAATCTCAGATATGAAATTTAAAATCAAAATCTCTGTTACTAATAGCAACCTACTGCTACATCAGAAACATGGATTCCCTTATATGACCAGGATTAGTTCAAAACTATTTTTCATGGAAGTAAATGGTAACAGAATTAATGCACATTCTGTTGAAGACAGAAAATGTACTACTTTCCTTTATGTGTGGGATAAGGTGAGCAAGATAGTTTCAACATGAATTAGAACCCTAAACCTTTATGGACTACATTTAAGCTCCTAATAAGTCCTAAAACCAATTTCCTCTCGATCTTGAAATAAAAGATAGCTTCTGTGCTCACTTCAGTACAATATTTGGCCAACATTAAAAACTGAGTGATGTGTAAGATGGACGCTCCACTTCAATTTTGGAGTAAAACATTTTAGACTTAAACATAAAGAATAAGGATATGTACGCTAAATTTTACAGTTTTGAAAGCAGTTGCATGACATTGCTTAACAAAAGCTACAAAATTTATACAAATTTGGAGGCTTTATACCTTCACTCGTTTTGAACTGCCAAACTTTGCTTTCCTTAAGCTGGTTAATGCCTTGAACCAATTTCCAGATCCCATATCTGATGGAAGAGATTATGTCCAATTTACCATAACCCTGACATTTAATGGAATCACCACCATCAGTACTAAGCAGACAAAGCATGAGTCAAGTTTGAGCATGAGAAAATGGCATCTTCTTTTCAGCAACAATCAAACAGTTTACAATAAATTTCAATTGCTGTCAGCATATATGATACAGAACATTCCCCTTAAAGTTTCAGTCTTTACATATCTATAAACTGATGTCCAAGCATACAGTGTTATTGATAAGTACATGAGTAATCAGAAAAGTCAATCTTGCATCTAAAAACAAACAGATAGCAATCAAAATAAACTTGAGCAAACTACATAATCCTAATAGTACAGCACGTTCACTAAAGAAAACTAACCTACTCAAGCAGAGAGTCCACTGCAAGATACAATTTTTCAGAGAATTCATTACACACATTGTAAAGACTTCCATATCAATCTGGGTTTTTATAAAACTACCTTGTATACTTACCAATCAGATCCCAGTCACACTAAATCTCCAAAATGCACAAATGGGTATGAGTAAATCACACTTGTCAACACACGAAACAAGGCAAACAAATGCAAAACCAAAGAAAACAGTATCTGGGTAAGACTCACTTACCAGAGAAGCAGCAAGAAAAAGCCCAGCAGAGACAAGACACACTCTTTTTTAGGTAATGGTTGCTCAAGAATTTTGAGGACAAATGTTGTTGCAAACTAGTTGGACTTGTAATTCAAGAAGTAAAGAAGAAGCAAAGCCCCTGAGAAGGTGAGAGAGAATAAAAGGTGGGTGGGGTGGAGTGAGGATTGCATTGGCCCCATCTCCAGCCTTTTTTTCTCTGAAAAACATATACACATTTAATCATTAAATATCAGATATACAAATCTTTCTTTTTGTTTAATTCTATATATCTCCCTCAATCATAGGCTCAAGTGCTCTACCAATGCTTAGCTCCAAGTATAAAGACAACTCATATGAATGAAGGTTAGACGTGTCTGTGTACGTGCGAGTGTGGTGGTGTGTGGTAGTTGCTATTTGGTGTGGTGGGTGTTTTGAGAATTCAAAAATGGAGGCTACAGCTACTTTAGAACAAACCAAAGTCACTGTCTGATTGAGATGGCCTGCCTTTCTAATTGTATATCTGAATCTTGATTTGCAGATTTTGCTAGTGGTGTTTCTTCAATTGAACACATCCTCTCGCTGTTTACTAATTTGGTTAGTTCCAAAGTCAAAACACTTATTTTGAATAGGAGAAACTAAACATTTCTTAGTTCCTACAAAGACTAAGAAAGCTCACGCACCGTTGGATCATGCATGTATGACAATGCGTGTATAGTAGAAGTTTTGGGAAGAAAAAAATACTGTATTTTCAATTACCAAATTTTTGTTTTAGGTGTTTACTGGAGGTCATTTTTCAGCATCCCTCTAATGAGTAATGATGTAGACAAGTTTGCTGTTGAATGAGTTCCAAATAACTCACACTCCATGAAGAAATAAACTAATTGTATATCTGAATCTTGATTTGCAGATTTTGCTAGTGGTGTTTCTTCAATTGAACACATCCTCTCGCTGTTTACTAACTTGGTTAGTTCCAAAGTCAAAACACTTATTTTGAATAGAAGAAAACTAAACACTTCCTAGTTCCTACAAAGACTAAGAAAACTCACGCACCGTTGGATCATGCATGTATAGTAGAAGTTTTGAGAAGAAAAAAAATATTGTATTTTCAATTACCAAATTTTTGTTTTAGGTGTTTACTGGGGGTCATTTTTCAGCATCCCTCTAATGAGTAATGATGTAGACAAGTTTGCTGTTGAATGAGTTCCAAATAACTCACACTCCATGAAGAAATAAGCTCAAATGATTAAAGATATTGCATATGCACTGATAATGGATGTAATCTACCAGAAATAGTAATAATGCATGTAAACATATCATCATATAGATCAATTATCGTTGTGTGACCTACCTTGATTCAATGATTTAAATCACTCTCAACTCTCAATTATATAATGGCTTTGCTGGTATAACACTTCTCCCTTCTGATAATGAAGCAGATGAGGGGACTACTATGGGTTTATGAGTTGCATACTTCCATTTGGGCAGGCCATACCCACATCATAGAGAAAGCCCAAACATTACAACTTGAAGGACCTGGGCCCAAAACTACATGCATATATTCTCACATCACAAGGCCTGCTCATGATATATTGGTCAGAGGTCATTTTTCAGCATCCCTCTAATGAGTAATGATGTAGACAAGTTTGCTGTTGAATGAGTTCCAAATAACTCACACTCCATGAAGAAATAAGCTCAAATGATTAAAGATATTGCATATGCACTGATAATGGATGTAATCTACCAGAAATAGTAATAATGCATGTAAACATATCATCATATAGATCAATTATCGTTGTGTGACCTACCTTGATTCAATGATTTAAAATCACTCTCAACTCTCAATTATATAATGGCTTTGCTGGTATAACACTTCTCCCTTCTGATAATCAAGCAGATGAGGGGACTACTATGGGTTTATGAGTTGCATACTTCCATTTGGGCAGGCCATACCCACATCATAGAGAAAGCCCAAACATTACAACTTGAAGGACCTGGGCCCAAAACTACATGCATATATTCTCACATCACAAGGCCTGCTCATGATATATTGGTCAGATCTTTGACAGTCAAAGTATTATGAACATTGAATGCATTCCCATTTAGCAACCAATACTCTGTTAATTTTTCATGATATTTTTTTTAACAATAATTTTTCATGATATTTAAAAAATTAGCTAAATGGGAAGTCATTTAGATCTAACAAACATTTCCGATAGATACACTGTATGTGCTAAAAAATACAAGCCTGCTCATGATATATTGGTCAGATCTTTGACAGTCAAAGTATTATGAACATTGAATGCATTCCCATTTAGCAACCAATACACTGTTAATTTTTCATGATATTTTTTTTAACAATAATTTTTCATGATATTTAAAAAATTAGCTAAATGGGAAGTCATTTAGATCTAATTTTGATCTAACAAACATTTCAGATAGATACACTGTATGTGCTAAAAAATACACAAAGAATAATTCAAGCTAACTGGTCCCGGCGAGGCTCGAACTCGCGACCTCCGGCTCATAAGACCAGCGCTCTAACCAACTGAGCTACGGGACCAGTTGATCTGTTAAAATAATATTAAATAATGATACAATAACTTATTATAATTACCATTGACTCATTCTCTTAAGACTAGCCTAATCTGCCTATGTAGTGTAAATTAATTATACACCAAAATTATCTACTTCAAAAAATCGGAGATACAACCTGATAGAAATTAGTATACTGGGCTTAATTATGACCATCTAAAGTATAAACATAAATCAATTTAGGGATTGGTACATGATGTTTTAAGTTTTTTTTTTTTTATCACAAACATGAGGAAAGTATGTGAACTTTTTCAAGAGAAATCATGTGCTATAACAAAGACATTTTGATATAAATGAGGGCCAAATTTCAGGTTCGGATAAATTAGTTGAAAATTAACAAGGTTTCTAATACTCGTATAAGACATGAAATATCATGTGTCACTCACATAAGACTTGGGTTGTATTGGAATTCAAATTAGTGAAGTAGAATTACATGTATAGTGGGATTTGATTTCACAACGTTTTGATCCACTTCAAGAATATACAGACTAAAATCTGATAGGTTGGTACACTGTAACTTCTGACTCTAAGTCCATCCAAGAAAAGTGGTCAGAATATAAACCATCAACAGTGATATGGGGTACAAAATGTATGCTATAATACAGGTCCAAAATGGGAACTTTCTGCTGAAGCTGGCATAAAGACCCATTACTGAGCAAATGATCAGAACAACTAAAACTGATGCAGAGACATCCCAAGATAAATTACGTATGTAAACAAGTGCCAAGAAGATGGTCAATCCCATAACGTTGTTCATGAACACGCTGTTATAAATCTGCATAAATCATTTTGGAGTGTCAGATAAGCAACTATGTTTCTGTTGTTCAATTGGAGATCAAATGTTAACTTTAAATATATGAGCATGTAGCTTATCCATGATGATACTGGCTAGTATTGATCAAGGCTTTGTTAAATATGGAAGTTGTTATATCAGAGATGCAAAAATGAAAGAAGATATGAGTGCAAGAGAGAAACAGACCTCTGAAAGTGCTAAAGAGATGGCATTCTCAGTCTTATCTTGAGCAGAAGTTATTATTTGCAATGCCAGTCCATAGTTGATAGCCAAGGGTATCAAAACATAAGAGGTGAAGAATGAAGGGATGCTTGCAGCAGTAGAGAAGTCTTGGATAGTCTCCATGAGGGGATTTGCAAGCAAAATCATAATGCCAATACCGAGGATCAAGAGACAAGCAGCCTTGATTTGATTTGTCCAAGATTTATCGGTAAGCTTACTCTTCTTTTTTCTAGCCACCTGCTTCTGCTGCCCTTCCAAAGCTTCCTGCAAGTTCAATTTAATGATCTACATGTGAACGTAAAGGTTTTAATTGGAACTGATATATAGTGTTAGCATGGCTGAATTTGAACCTCGGACTTGCTGCTTAAAAACCTTCTATCTCCTTGACCTTGACGATTGACAGAGGGCCTTGCATTAACCCATTTTGAGATTCCATTAACAAACTCTTGCTCAGATATTTGAGAATCACCAGATATATCGAAGTCCTCCATCACCTTTTCTACATAATCACTCTCCAGACCTACTTCCCCTATTTGTATTCCTAGGATCAATGTTCTCAGTTCTTTTGCTGATATAGACTGATTATGATTCTGGTCGATTCTAGAAAACACCCTGCCAATAAACTCAGGAAAGGGCTGATTAATAGATCATGGCATTTCAACAATCCAGATAAACTAAATGTAGAAACCAGGGACTTACTCTAGTATATTTGATACATTAGGCTCGCCGCTTGCAGTGAGAAAACTCGGTGACAAGGTTCTCTGTACATATTTACTCATCAAAAATTCAAGTCTCCTGTTCTGAATCCATGGCTCAAAGACCTGCATTTTTGTTTTGTTTAGTAGTGTGTTACAGTTGCTGAGGTCATCTTTGCTTGCCACAAATACTTGAGAAACCATGTGTTCTCTTCTTGAAATTTTGTGTTACCTGATAGATGCAGTAAGCGACAAGGAATGCAAATGAAACTAGTAGAGAAATTAAGATCACAATACGAATCCCTGAGGTTGAATTGAGGACTTTAGCCACTTGAAGAATAAGAAAGGGGATCAATGACACCATCATGATTCTTGCGGTACAGCTGGTTTCAGCATCAGTTGTTACATAACCTGCAAAGCACATATACCGACACGTTACAATCGTTGCACTTCAACTAGACCTCTGTCTTTGCAGTGTCTGTGAAGATAAGAGAAGTATACCAGTGATACTGAAGCGCTTCTTATGTCCTCGATTTGAAGAAGTTGGAGACTTGGAGATGTCATAGCTGCCAAATGCAACAACAGAACCCCAGACTAATGTAAGAAGCATGATTGCTGACCCTGCAACCATGCCAATGTTCATTGTAGCCATTGCTTCTGCAGTTTCTGCAGTTCCTGTAACTCCAGTCACTGACAAAAACAAAGCAAAAATTTTTTTAGGAATTTGGTTACAAGACATCACATTCATCTGTAAATTTCTTACTTGAGACCAAAGATACATGATTTCTGCACATCCTTTCAAAATACTTGAGCAATTACTACTCAGGTATGCGCCGTCCCTATACAACTGTAAGTATAAAGTTAACAGACGGCTAGACTCCTAAATAATCTAGGGAGATTATGACGTCACCAATTAAGTTGACTTTTTTCAATTCTCACTTTATGAATAGATTGTAATATTGTATATATCTGATATTAATTAAAGGAGAGAATAGACTCTTGTACAACATGCAGAAACAAGAAGTTGGAGACTTGAAATTTCTATATCTAATATCTAATCTTGGTCAATATCTGGCCAAGAATATGCGACATTGAACATGAAAATTTTATGATCTCTTTGAAATTATGAAGCAGATCAGACAAATAAGGTTACTTCATGATGCTATTGCTAGCTCAAATTTGATGTTGAATCTAACCATCTCATATTAATCATCAGCAAATTCTACTGCATGATGATAAAAAGCGCACACATGCATAATGAGCAACTGAGAGGAAGCTATAGAGATTAAGGATCTTACCAACAACAATTCCCACTTGTGGTATTGTGCCGAGCAAGTGGAAGACACTAGCACCAAAGAATCCGGTCCCATACATTTTGAAGAAGAGTTCAGATCCACTTGTGATACAGCTATTTGCAAGGTAGAGCAAAATCTCATAGACGATTACCATGAAAGCCAGCCCCCAGACTGAAGTTGCACAAGGCAAGAAGCCATAAATGGGTTCGCAAGTCACTGTATCTGCTTTAAGATCATCCACTACTTGTAGGAGTGAAGAAGACTGGCTGATCAACTTGTCGTCTAAGCCATCGGATATGAGCAGATTAGAGTCTTTAACAGACCGGCTGCTTCCCAAATGGAGTAATTGGAGAACCAGAAAAATGATGAACAAAGCTGCTCTTGCCATATCCAGAGACGCTATTAGCTAATTCTGGTTGAAAAAATGAGAATGAGAAGCTGAGATGCAACTCTAAGTTTGTTAAGGTTTAAATAGAGAAATCAATGGGAGTTGAGGATTAAAATGGCCCAAACTATTCTACCTATGACATTTCCTATACCGGCTTTGTCTCCCCAAGAAATTTGAACAAGTAAGAACAAAAGCTAGAAGATTAATAGAATAGAATGAGGAAAATTGGCAGCAAGCAACCTGCTTATTTGGCACATGACTATGTATTTATTTGACTTAATGTATTCCTCTGTACTTGCTCCAAAAATATGAAATCACTAGTTGGATAGTGACACTGAAAAGAAATAATTGACTGAATAAATAGAGCAGCCTCCTTGGTACATGTACCATTTTTTTTTTTCAAGAGAACCCAGCAGCTGCCATGCTTTAACAGTCTAATTTATGTGTTTGGTAATCATAAAATGGAGCATAACAGATATATATATATATATATATATATATATATATATATGAACCTATGACTTTTAGACCAATATAAAAGGAATCAGCAGTGACCCATAACTATCAAGTATGCAAATTTCCAGGTTTATTTGAGTACAAGTTAATTATCTGGATTCTGGGATCTGGACAGATAGATCCAAATCTGGGAGGGAAAGGTCCAGGATTAATAATCATTTTTTTTTTTTTTAGGAAAACCAGTATTAATATTCAAACTAATTAAAATAATCCATGACTATGACACAGTATTTATAGTATTATATTCACCCAGTAAGCTGCTTACATACACACATAGATTAGTAAACAATGAAAGTTGGAGTGAAGCAGAAAACATGTGTTTGAATATCCTTGAGAGCAGACCTTGACGGCCTTTGAACTTTGAATGATACGAAATAATTATACGCTCGTGTAATGATTGAATGGGTAGGATTAGGACGGAGAACCTCGGTGTCATTATTTAGTGAATGAAATCGCTAATCAACAAGGTCAGTTCGATAAACAGGAAAGCGAATCAAGCAGCTCCAATTTGAAAAACTGTTGCAATTCTTGTTGTATTCAAGATTGATTTGCAGTCCAAGATACTAGTATTTCTTCCTCAACCATACTAATAAATAAATTGATGTTTATAACTTTCTCTATCACCTTAAGCAAACAAAAGAGCCTGACCATGCAAGTAGGGTAACAAAATCTGACCCACTCCAATTCAACCTAATCCATTAGTCAGTGGGTTTTATGACTTTTATTCAATTGTTCCAGTAGTGCGAACAAATAAAATTAATAGCCAATGAAAAAAAGCATGGTTAATGATTCAGTATTTTAGTCAGTGGTTAATGGTTAATGGATGCTATTCAAGATAATAGTTGGTATATTTACAAGAAAAATCCAAGTGATCAAGGCCATACTGAATGACGATGGTAGTTTCCTCATTGTTCTTATATGAATTTATTATGAGGGATGGTGGAGGCAGAGCGAGCTAGTGAAGCATAGGATTGGGTCGCTGCTTTTGGTAAAAATGTGGAGCTGCCTCTGTGAGCCAAGAAGGATCTATCGAAATGACATTCCGCATGTATTGCTTTTCAGTTGAGACAAGAGAATGGTAAACCACCCACTTGGGATTAACTCTGCAACACAAAAGTGAACAAATTAGGATGGAACTCGGTTAACCATTCAAATCCAAGAGAGTGGGCAAAATGAAAATGTTGCTGCTTAGTCCAGACAGCAGAATATAAAAAAGTGGTGCAAAATTGAATCTTAATTTATGTCAGATTCTCTCTCTTTACTAACCTGAATAGCACAGATGAGGGGTGAATATAAACTTCTTGAGAACCTCTGATAGTTTTGTACTTTCCATCGTGACTTGATGCCTACAGAGTTCAGACAGAGAAATATTAATCAAAAGAAATATATTACTAAATTCTCTAAAAACCAGAAGGAAACCTGTCAAAAAGCTTCAACAGGGAAAGAACTAAAAGAAACAAAGCACTGATACATTAAGCAGGGAGTTTACTCACTTCTGAAACACACGCATTAGCGAAAAATCCATAAGTAATGGCCTTTCTCACTACCTGAAAGATGTAAAGAGCAGCATTTAGAATATAACTAAAAGATAAGATGGCTTCATTCACCCAAAACAAAATGTGCCTATTGAATTTTATGTAAAAATCAATAAATAAAGAAACAAAATTATTGGTTTTATTATAGATGTAAGAAGCTTTGGTTAAGAAATTAAGACTTCGAGAATTGATCCCCACAAGACCTATTGTCTATTGGATCAACTCTTGCTCTCCATGCAACTCCTCCCACCCTTATCCTTCTAATTTTTTACTTCCTTTTTTAAATTCCTAATTTTTGGGAAGAGAAGGAGAAAAGCGCGAGATGGATTATTATCTCAGAGATGAGAAGCTTCATATGGCATGACATAAACTTACCACTGTATCTCTTTCACAAGATTTCAAGTCAATGCCTAATCTTCGAGCTGTTCTTCTCAGTTGTTCCCTTATTTCAAGAACCTTTTTCTGCAAAATAATTACAGCACAGTTACAAAGAATGTGAAGGAGACCATCTGTTAAACTGGTGAGAAGCTAATTTCTGACACTCACCATGGCTTGGTAGTTTACAAAGTTCTTATGACACCACTGTGAAGATTTACCAGACTGAAGAAATGCTTTGTAGACATTTAGGAAACTCACATGGTCACCCTGCATGCAAACAAGAAAATCAAACCAACATACCAAGCAGCCAAAGATACCAAAAAAAAAAAAATTAAATAAATAAAAAATGAAACTCATGTTTTGCTGTTACTAGAAGGAAAATATCATTTCGTGGAGTAACAACCGAGTCAAATAAATGTTTGATGTATTATCACACATATGTGCTAGGCGGATAGAAACTTGATGTCAGCTAAGCATAAGCTTAGTGCATATCAAGCCACAAACCATTATTATGAAGACCATGAATATGCTAAAGGAAGATCAACATTAAGTGGTTTGCAAGCATATCTTGGACAGATGCCAATCAGAAGTAAGCAAATAAGATAGACAAATTCTGGTAAAATATTCCATCACCAAAAAGATTAGGGCTGACAAAACCACAAAAATAACTGGATCCCAACCAGAAAATTTTGTTTTAAGAAAGGTATTCTTTATTTACTTCTTCTTAGGCTATTTGTACCAAAAGTAGCGATCTATTGTCATGTATCAACAATGACAAAAGCTGATGTGAAAATGCTGCTAAGTTGGTTAGACTCAGTAAAGTAGGCAAATACATAGAAGGTTCCGATCAGTACCTCAGCTGCAGCAAAATTCAACTTGGCTTCATCAAGTTCCTTTTGTGATCCCCAACCAGAAGCCCAGATAGACTGCAGGACAGCATATCAATTGTGAACAACTGAATGAAAGAATTTTTATTTATTTATTATTATTTTTTCTTTCAAGTTGTACAATTCTACAAGGTGAGTTATTTTATGTGAATTTGAATATGACTTATTGTTCTGGAGGTGCATTCTATTTACATATATGAGATTTTCTTTAGCACTCAGTATCCAATACTTCTAATGCATAGGTGGGTAGAGAATAAAAATATAAGCATTCAGGAACGGTAATAAAGGTAAGAGGATTTACTTGAACAGAGAGAACAGCCGCAATAGTAACAATCTCTTCTGAACACCCCAGTTCACCAGATGATAAGATCATCTTTGAGATCATTGGATCCTACAAAACAAATGAGGGTACTTCCCAGTTTCTGTAAGCAAAGCATAAAAGTTAAAGAACATAAAGGAATTCAAAAGACAATGAAGCACGGTACTTTCACAACTGCTTTTTCAAAAAGAAAAAAAGAAGAAGAATTTGTTTTCGAGATGCCGGTTATCCCTAGGAAACCTAATTGTGCAACTATGCAAGATATAGAAAATAATGTAACTGATGCTGCATTCCAATTATTCTGAAATGCACGGCCAATAAATCAACAAAATGAAAATGTAATGCAGAATCACAAGTATAGTAGTCCAAGAGAAACAAAATATATTCATAGAGATAGAGATAACATAGGTGATCCACTGAATAGCTACAGATGAGAAATATAGAAAAAAATGTAACACAAGGCCTTGTGCAACGTACCAATGGAAACTCAGCAACTTGAAATCCAGTTGGTGAAGTAAGTTTAGCATCATCATCCAGGACCCCAAGTGAATAAAGCACTTCAAGTGCTCGAACCATTGCTTCAGAAGATGGAGATGCTGGCCAATCAAAGCCCAATATATTATCTATTCCCAAGGCTTTTAACTGCGATGCAAGAAAACAATTATTAGAATCTAAATGTGAGAAAAAACTCGCACGTCATTGCTTAATTAGTGAACATCAAATTATTGCATACAGAAAAATCTTCATGAAATACAATATCATTTATGATCCTGGAAAATTTGTTAGCTTAATTCCTAAGTTCATAGTGACTAATGGGATGGCAGCATGTCATATTTGAGACATCTAGATGTAGGTCTGCTACACATGGAAAGCATTAGATTGGAATAACAGAGCATACCTGGATCACACAGGAAACAAGATTTGATCTTTGTATCTCTGGAATCCCCTCAGCAGACATTTCCTTTACAAAATACTCTTCTGTATACAGCCTGGTCAAAGCCACAAAAAATATCGAGTATTGACCATAATAAGTCTTATTAGAACTCATTCTGTTACAATGTTACATAATAACTTCTCGTAAGTATGTCTCAGCCTATGATAAAATCATGTAACCACAGATATTGATAATGAGTCCAAAAAGAATTGCAGACCTGTAACATTTCCCAGGCCGAACTCTTCCAGCTCTACCGGTCCTTTGCCTAGCAGATGCCTTGGATATTGGTGCCACTACCAGATTTTCAATATCTGATATCTAAGGAAAGCAGACACAGAAGAGCAAAAAGTAAGAAAGACATTCAGATGTGCACTAAATTTTATTAGATCAAAATTAATGCCTCCAATGCTTACAGAATGACAACTTCAAGGATTCTTAGAAAATGTAAGGTCCCATCATATAATAAGAGGATCTTGATAGTTCAATTAGTAAATTACCCATAATAGAGAGAGAGAGAGAGAGAGAGAGAGTACCGGGTTATAGAACCGTTGCTTTGAGAACCCACTGTCAACAACATAGACCACGCCCTGAATCAATCAAAGGACCAGATTATATGCAATGCTTAATTGTGCTAACTTTAGTATTCTAGATATTACTCTAAACTCCCAGAACCAATAAAAGCAATATATCAGAGGTGTTACCTCTAAAGTTATTGATGTCTCGGCTATGTTGGTTGATATAACTACTTTCCTTTTCCCTCTAGGAGTAGGACTGAACACCAGCTCCTAAAAAGCAGAAAATTAAATCAGCTTCTGAAAGAGAATCCCAAGCATCCATAATAGATCATTCCACCTAGGTATAAGTAATAAACAGCGTAACAAACCTGGTCAGCACGTGGAAGTCCCGAATAGAGAGGCAAAACCATCAGTCCTAAAACAAGAAAACAAATTATAAAAGTCATATATAAAAAGAAGGCATACCATTTAGGTAGTAGCCCCAAAATGAGAGAATCATAGAACAATGCATACACCGACACACACATAAATAATAGCACTTATGAATGCATAACTCTTCCAAGTTCCAATATGCCAAAACTTGTATTTATCAGAATGATATTTTAATTAAGTATGGGTAAAGCTGCTAGATCTACTGCACCTGATGAGTTCTTTCTACGGTTTTGGGTCTCTTCCGTAATAAGTTGGGCAGCAGCATCGATATCATCTTGACCAGTAAGAAATACCAGAATATCTCCCATGGGTTCCTATATCAGAAAAAAGGGTTGTAACTTGTAACAAATGGTAGAAACGAAACTACACGCATGATATGAAAAGAAAACCTGGCATAAATTTGTCATTTCCTCATAAAGAAAACACAAGCATATTAGTATCATCCAAATATCAGTTACCTGGTCATGTATCAATAATACAGTTGAGACTGCAGCCCGAAGATAGTCGGCAACAGGCTCCTCCACGTAATGAATTTGTACATTAAACCCTCTACCCTGAAAATCAAGAAGAGTTATGCCTAGCTGACAGCAAAAAGGACTTAAAAATAAAAAATAAAAAAAATAAAAATGAGAGAGAGAGTCATTAGTCAAACTTACCTCAACTGACAGGACTGCAGGCTCCATAATTGGTCCAAGCTCTTCTCCTTCTGGTCTGCGGCGCCTTTTGCTGCTGATAATTAAAACAGGATATTAACATTGACACTCAACATCATACAGTCATAGATAAAAGTAAAATCGTAGTCAACCTAACTTGACACTTTGACCAAAACTTTTTTTTTTTTTTCTATATGAGCAACAAATTATCGAGAATAGTGGCAGATATCTGACAAGTCATATATTTAACAATAACAGCCATGGCATCTGCAAAGTGAAAGGTGAACTTTAAATTTTCTATGTGACTCTTCTAACACCCACTACTGCAGGTTCATATCATTAGAACCTTAAAGGTATCTGTAGCCAAAAATGCACACAAATGCTCATTGACATACACACGTAAATGTATTGGTGGAAGCGGTAGAAGTTGTTTATCTTATTTTCAGACATATATGAAAGCAGATTCCTCAAGAGACACATAATTTCTTTGATGTCAAAATGCCAAGGATGTGGACCAAAGTCAAATAAAAGATCTTGTACTGTGCTCTAAATACATGTATACACCAATAGCTGTTTTATGGCTACAATAAATCAATCAGTCATATACTACCAAAAAGAACAGTGCAAATATTGCAGGGCAGTGATTAACATACTCTGATACTCACTTGCGAAAAGTAAACTAGTAACCCAAAGAATTAGACAAAGACAAGAAAAAAATCAAACTGTGATCAAGTAATAGAATTATACCTGGACTGAAAGAAAGCAGCCATTGACTTTGCTTGAATTGTAGCAGATGAGATAATCAGGCGCAGCTCAGGCCGGCGTTTTTGGATCTAGAAATTTTCAGATTCAAAAAGTATATAATACGGCCTAACTGAAAAGAGAAACAGATGAACTCTTTGTTTTGTAAACCATCAAAGGTATGATATAAAGCTGATACCTTTTTCAGGAGACCCAATAAAATGTCCGTGGAGATAGACCTTTCATGAGCTTCATCTACCATTACAACACTGTGACAATCATTTTAAATCCAGTATTTTAAACAAAAAGCAAATCCTAGTAAATTGTTGACCACCCACTACCAGTAAATGTGAAAAGAAACACAAGTTTGCATGCAACCAGCAAGTATGCTATCCACATTATGGGGATAATCAACTTTAGATGTAAAATGCTTGAAAGTTTGAAGTAGGTGGAGCCTATAGGTAGATATGGTATGCTTCAAAAAGAGGAAAGCAGTACAAAGTTTACCAAGACAATAGCTAGTACCTATATTTAGTCAAAAGAGGATCGTCCATCATTTCCCTGAGTAACACACCATCAGTCAAAAACTTTATCATAGTCACACCCTGTGCTGCCAGAACAGAAAACAATCATTTACAGCATGTAACCACAATAGCAATTATAGCATTGTACATTTCACATTATAGACTAAAATTCTCGAGATAATACTATATAAATCCGCCTTTGCAGAAGATATCCCTTATCAAAAGGGACAACAAGCAATAAGAGAAAGTGCATAGTCTCACTGTACTTGTAGCATCTTCAAATCGAATAGTGTAGCCAACTTCCTCCCCAAGCTTGACCCCCATTTCTTCAGCCACCCGTGCTGCAACCGACTGCAGATAAGTACCACCATTTCTTTGTCAAACAAACTATTAACTCTAGCGAAACCAGTAAGAACCAGCTACCAAACTCTACCGAATCAAATGAACACTCTTTACAATGCCTTAACTAAAACTAACAGATTACCTGAACAGCCAATCTTCTCGGCTGAGTACAAGCAATTACACGGCCACCATCAGCCCAACCTGCTTCTTTCAAATACTGCAAAATTTCATCAACACAATAATAATAAGCAATTCCGACTACAAATCAATCGATTTCCATAGTTATTCCGATTTCGAAACCAACAAGTATGATCGAAGACTCTCGTTAGGAACCCTAACCTGAGGAATCTGAGTGGTTTTGCCGCTGCCGGTTTCGCCGACGACGATGGTGGTGGCGCGAGTCTCGACGGAGTAGAGAATGGCGGTGCGGTACCTGAACACCGGTAGTCTCTGCCTCTGCCTCTCGAGGTTCGCATAGCCTCCTCTGTAATTTTGGAACTATAAGAACAACGGTGAAAGCGAAGAGAGAGAGTTCAGCTCGGAAAGAAGAAAGAAGAAGAAGAAGAATACCCGGAGGAGGTGGGGAAGAAAACGACGCCGCCTTCTTCGTCGTCGAGGAGGCGAGGCTTCTCCGCCCCTGGTTTCCAGAACTGTGACATTCTTCTGCCCAACTCTGCTACTCTTTGATTTTGGTTTAGAGCTTTTAGCAGTGTGCGTATTAGGCGCGCAGGGATGACCCGGACCCGATCCGACCTCTCGTGGATAATAAGGTAAGTGCCCATTGGGCCGTTTGGTGAAATGAACACTCTTTACAATGCCTTAACTAAAACTAACAGATTACCTGAACAGCCAATCTTCTCGGCTGAGTACAAGCAATTATACGGCCACCATCAGCCCAACCTGCTTCTTTCAAATACTGCAAAATTTCATCAACACAATAATAATAATAATAATAATAATAATAAGCAATTCCGACTACAAATCAATCGATTTCCATAGTTATTCCGATTTCGAAACCAACAAGTATGATCGAAGACTCTCGTTAGGAACCCTAACCTGAGGAATCTGAGTGGTTTTGCCGCTGCCGGTTTCGCCGACGACGACGGTGGTGGCGCGAGTCTCGACGGAGTAGAGAATGGCGGTGCGGTACCTGAACACCGGTAGTCTCTGCCTCTGCCTCTCGAGATTCGCATAGCCTCCTCTGTAATTTTGGAACCATAAGAACAACGGTGAAAGCGAAGAGAGAGAGTTCAGCTCGGAAAGAAGAAAGAAGTAGAAGAAGAATACCCGGAGGAGGTGGGGAAGAAAACGACGCCGCCTTCTTCGTCGTCGAGGAGGCGAGGCTTCTCCGCCCCTGGTTTCCAGAACTGTGACATTCTTCTGCCCAACTCTGCTACTCTTCGATTTTGGTTTAGAGCTTTTAGCAGTGTGTGTATTAGGCGCGCAGGGATGACCCGGACCGATCCGGCCTCTCGTGGATAATAAGGTAAGTGCCCATTGGGCCGTTTGGTGAATTTATTGTTTTTTCATTTTTTTGGCTTGCAGTGATGACCCGACCCGACCCGACCCAAATATATATTTAATTTTTTTTTTTTTTTTTTTAGAAAGGAAAGGAAAACATTAACAAGTGATTTTCATGGTGTTCTCAAAATAATATATTTTTGTTTGAATTTCAACCTTTTTCATTGACTTTCTTAATATTAATATTCATCGTCATTGCGGGTCAATGTGTCTTTAATCCGTTAGTCATAATATTAATTATAATTTTTGTGGGTCTTCAATTTCGTTGATTTTTTTATGAATTGAATTTGAATGAACTACGTATTATAAAATTAAAATTAAAAATGTGGTGGTGAGAAACAAAAAAACGAGTGGCGTGTGAAGTTAGTGAAAAAAGACTTGAACAAGTGGATGGAAATGAGGAAACCACGGTTCAAAGACAAAACTCACTTGTTTAACAGGTCAATTGTCATAATATACTCGAATCTGAGCGGAACATATACTCTCCACTTCAAACATATATATCATCGAAGCCCAACGCTGTACTCTCTACATTTCAATTCATGCTAAGTTCACGGTCCATAATTAATTCTAGTTATGACTTCAAGGCCGCTTAAATTTTCCTCTCTATGACGTGCAGCATTAAGCATATAAATATGATGGATTGGGACATAAGCAACGACTTACATTATAAAACAAAATCCTCAAGTATGTATCTCTATCGCTACAATGGCAAAGAAGCATACCAGAGGTAACACGTACAGTGCAACCCCTAATAGTTCATCTGTAATCTGTAAGAGTGTGTTTGGATGAGAGAAAAAATGATAGAATTTAATTGAAAGTGAGGATTTCATAATTCCTAAAAGCCAATTCTCTCGTTTGGCATTATCATATTGGAAGTTTTAAATTTCTCTATGGAAAAAAATGAAGGAATTCGTTATTTAAATTCTTCACTTCAATTTCCACCAAAATAGGTGTCATTTACGAATTCCTTTGCAGTATTCAATTTTTATTTCCAAAACAAGACTTTTTTTCTATTTTATCTTTTTATTTGTTTTAAACTTT
>BDJD01002623.1:0-21665 GCA_002564525.1 Rosa multiflora | reverse complement strand
ATTGTTGGAATTTAGTTAGAATATTTCAAAATACCAGCTATATTTGAAACCTCCATTGGACATTTAATTGCAAATGACAATAGTCATTAACTCTCTTTGATTGTGATTGACACAAAAATTTCATCAGTTTACTCATATATCATTCATTTGTTCAAAGTCTGCAATTATGGTGGTTTTTTATTTTCTTTCTTCCGTTTTGGTTTACACATCAATGTCAAGATATATATTGCATTTAGTAGGTTATATATGTCATTTAATAATTCATAATAGAGTGAGGTCAAATGAGCAGATTTGGAGGTCCCAATAGAAACTCTCTTGACCAAATTGCAGATTTGGACTGGTCAAGTAAGTCAAGTTTCAGGTATTAACGCTGCTCATGAGTCTTCAGGGTATTAACACTCGAACTTGAATAAGAGCCTTTTCTAAAAGCGAGATTCTTTGATGTTGGTTCCCCCGGTTCTATGAATTAATCCAACATTTTGGAGTGTCGTAAGCCATTTCCGAGCTCAAAGTATTCATGTGTTTCCTTTAATTTATCTATTCCACCAAAAGAAAGTTTCAAGTTGTTCGATACGATCCAAGTATTGTGAGTGTACACTTATAAGGATCGAGGTTGTTGTACCCTAAAGGGTAGGGCGCCACAAACCTGCTACACCAAGACATTGTCTCCGAGGGGCGAAATCTACTATTAAGGGCAACTATGAATTAATCCAACATTTTGGAGTGTCGTAAGCCATGGAGAATTGAAGATATAAGCTTTGAAGAAAAAGTTAAGGGAAGTAGCAGAACAAACTAATGAGAAATGACCAGTATTTTTTGTTACTGTTGCATATTCATCTATCCCTTCTTAAAGTTGAAACAAATAAGGAGTAGTTTTGCTTACAAGTATAAAGGCCAAACTTATCTAATTCAATCTTCAAAACATGGGACTTTAATAGAAAACAATAACAATTTAAAAATTTCTACAAATGTATCATCTCGCATCCAAGCATGGGAGATTGAAGGAAGAACATACTTTGAAAGTAAAAAGAAAAATGTCGTTAGTTTGTCGTGGGAGGTAAAAATAGTTTTTTTTTTCTTTTCTCTCTCTCTGTATCCTTATATGTCTTTTTATATGAGTTGACAAAGTCCAATAACTATTGAAAAATGATGGAGGTCCATATAGCAAATTTGGAGGTCCAACTAGAACCACCCTTTGCAATTAATGGAATTTTAGATTGATGGAATTAAAGATTCCATCATTTATAAATTGCTACGAATTTTATAATTTTCTCATCCAAACGCACCGTAATATAAATTTGGGAAGACCGGAAAAAAAAAAAGAAGCTTGACGACCGCCTTAATTAGCAAGTTTATATTGCAAATCTTCTTATACAAGTAAATATGCCAATGAGGTGTACAAATGAAACTATAGCAGTTCGTGGGTTTATTAGATACTCACAAATCAAAACTTGAATCTAGCATATTCTGCTTCTCTTTATCCACAACCACAAGTGACAATGATAGTTAACTTCTTAATCAGAGGAAAAATCAAGTCAACAATACAAAATTCCAAACTGATTTCCTATACCGCGGTTTCTCCACAATTTCGCCGTATCATATACATGTACGTATACTATGACACAGTAACCATGCATATATACAAGTTAAGCACTAGATTTCTGTAATCTCGAACTGTACTAGAAATCAGAAACAAATTGACTTTTGCTAGTACTTATACCGTTAACAAAATCCAAAGACTTTTGCATCCGCTCATCGTCGTCATGATTACTCTCCAATGGAGCTGAAGCTGATGAAAATGAGAAAATTGTCACCAATGTTGGAGCAATTGTTAATCTGAAGTCTCGTATGGGTAAAGAGAACAGAAAACTGCTATGGATATTGCAGCTAAAAACTGCAAGAGTGCCTTTCAAAGACTCGTAGCGTAAAATTTTACTTTCGAGATTCTCAACGAGATCTCTTAACTGCTGCTTCTGCTGATAAATCACACCTTTTTCTAACTGGATTGGTAATTCATACCTGATAAGATTTGAAAAATCTGGCTGCCAATTATCTGGACTACCAAACATGATTAATATATTAGTTACCAGATTAGCTAGATTTCACTTTTCCTATCCACCTTCCTTTTCCGATGAAACAAACGCGGGCATAGTACATAAAAAATGGATATGAATTTCACTGCCCATAATCAATTACGTAGTTTGACTACAAGGGCACTTTCCTCGTAACTACCAGCTAACGTGCAGCATTGTGCAAATGAATTCGATGGATTGGGATATTGGCAATTAACGACTTGCATTATACAACAAATTCCTGGAGGCATTACTTGGTAATTAACGTGCAGCATTAAGCAGATACTTCTATGTCAAGTACTGAGGTGTGAAATGGAATGATTAGCAGTTAGTACGTAGTTTATTAAATATACCCAAAAATGACAACAACTGATGACAACTTAGAATCTTGCATATTCTGCTGCCCTTAATCAAGGGGGTAAGGGTATAGTATGTTAATACTTCTTATACATCAATTATTTTTACCACTTTAAATACTCATTTTACCACTTGAGAACTCATGTGATAGCTAAAAAAAATTTACCACTTTAAGGACTCATGTTACTACTTTGAGGACTAATATTACTATTTTGAAGACTCATTTTATCACTTTAAGGCAATTGTATGCATGTCATACGTTAATACATTCTAGAATTTCCCTAATCAAGGATAGTCAACTTCTTAGTTCTATAGCATTGTAAGTTGACCTTTAACAAAATCGAAAGACTTTGGCATCTGCTTCCTCTGCTCATCATAACCATCATTATCACTGTCTCTGATAGAGCTGAAGCTGAAAATGAGAAAATTGTCACCAATCTTGGAGCAATCGTTAATCTGAATTCTAGTATGGGCAAAGAACAGAAAACTGCTATGGATATTGCAGCTGAAAACTTCAGCAACCTTTCAAAGACTCATAGCCTAATCATTCATTTTCGACATTCTGACAGAGATCCCTTTACAGCTGCTTCTGCTGGTAAATAAGTAGCATTATTATATAGTTATAAGTCATGACCATATATGTAAATAGTTCGCACATAGTAGTCATGGATTTTGTTTAATTTTTCTTGCAGCTGAAGAGTTGATAAAGGAGAAGAAAGTAAAAGTGCTAATTGGCATGGAGACTTGGCAGGAAGCAGTTCAAGTAGCTGATGTGGGGAACCGAGCTCAAGTTCCAGTGATTTCATTTGCAGCACCTACTATAACCCCACCTCTCATCCGACGCAAGTGGCCATTTTTGATACGAGTGGCAAGCGATGTTGGTGCTCAGATCAAATGCATTGTAGATATAGTTTCTTTGTACAGTTGGAAAAGGGTAATTGCAATATACGAGGATGATGGTTATGGTGGTAATGCTGGGATGCTAGCTCTTTTATTTGAGTCACTCCAAGACGTTGGTTCAAAGATTGAGCATCATTTGGTTCTCCCACGGGTTTCTTCTATGTCTAATCCTGATTGGGGTGAACTAGAGGAGATGCTGAAGCTTCCCAGCTTTCAGTCTCGGGTCTTCATTGTTCTTCAGTCATCTTTACCAACAGTGACTAATCTGTTCAGGGTGGCGAAGAAGATGGGACTTGTAGGAAGAGACTCGGCTTGGATAATCACAGAGAGTATTAAGAGTTTACTTGACCCTCAAGTCAATCACGATATGGAAGGTACTCTGGGAATCAAGACCTACTATACCAAAAATACCAGTTCCTATGTCAAGTTCAGCAAGGTATTTCGAAAAAAGTATCCAGAGAAAAATAACTCCGAGCCAGGAATATATGCTCTTCGAGCTTACGATCTAACTAGAATCGTAACTCAGGCCATAGGAATGACTGGTAACAGTACCACTAACCTTCAGGCAGTGTTGAATACAGTGTTAAGCAATTACATGGGTTTAAGCGGGAAAATGCGCTTCAAAGGAGGTGAAGTGTTGTACTCTCCAATATTCAGGATCATAAATGTTGTGGAAGGGAACAGGTACAAAGAGTTGGACTTTTGGAGACCAGAGAATGGATTCTCAGAAAGCCTTGCACAACAAACAAGCATAAACAGAACAGATGGTGTTGGTACAGTTGTTTGGCCCGGGAATCTAAGCCAACGAGCCCCCAAAGGCTGGGCAATGCCTACTACTGATAAGCCAATGATAATAGGGGTTCCTAATGGTTCCTTCCCCGAATTTGTAAACGTTAGTTCGGATGGAAAGAGTTTTGACGGTTTCTGCATTGAGCTTTTCAAAACGGTGGTAACTTATTTGAATTATCCTCTGCCAGTCGAATTCCGATACGTTAATTGCCCCTATGATGATTTGGTGGAACTAGTCCATAACAAGGTGAAAACATCATATTCATCTTCTTTTTTAATTCTAAGTTCTGCCATGCAGATTTTTAGGTATATAGTAACCTCTTATACAGAAGCATGTAATGAATCTAATTCTTAGTAATTAATACAAGTACTAAGAGTAAGAATTATAAAATATAGAAATCTAAAGTTTATTGTCTAATTCACAAAGACTATCCATGGCCACCTTCCTTTTGACTAAAACAAAAATAACTTAGGTAATTACTAATGTTTTGCAATCTGGTTTTATTATGCTCTTGCCTTTGATTGGTTTTTAATAAAAATTGTATGATTTTCTTGCTCATCAAAATATCAATGGATCCGAAGACTTTCGATGCCGGTGTTGGTGATATCACCATAATAGCAGAGCGAGTGGACAAAGTGGAATTCACTCAGCCATATATCGAGTCTAGTTTGTCAATAATAGTTCCAGAAAAAGCTGAGCAATTAGAGTGGATGTTTATGAAACCTTTCACCGGGAAAATGTGGGCGGCAACTGGTGGCATATTAGTCTACACAATCTTGATTATATGGTTTTTGGAGCGCCTTGCTAATCCAGAATTCAGTGGCCCAGTGATGAATCAGATTGGCACAGCAACTTGGTTCGCCTTCACCTCTTTGTTCTTTTCTCACAGTAAGTACTAGCTAATTCAAACATTGATACAAGCCTATTTATATGAAAAGGGTGGGCTCAGAAGGTAGACGAAATCACACACAATAGCCTAGATAATTATATATTGATATATGGCACCATTTTGCAGGAGAGAAAATCTATAACAACTTAACTCGAGTAGTTGTTGTAATGTGGTTATTTGTTGTATTGATCCTAACCTCAAGCTACACCGCTAATCTATCATCAATGCTCACCATTCAACGATTGAAACCAAATGTAACAGACATCGAAATGCTAATAAGAACTAACTCAACAGTTGGCTCGAATAGGGATTCATTTGTCGTCAATTACTTGAAGAATGTTGGCTTCAATCGAGAGAACATCATCAAAACAGACAGGGAATCCAACTTCATTGAGGAGTTCGAAAGTAAACGTATATCTGCTGCCTTGCTTGAACTCCCATATGCCAAAGTATTCATGAACAAGTACTGCAAGGGATATACTGCGACCACACTACCCTTCTATAGATTCGGGGGACTAGCATTTGTGAGTTGTTTCTTTTGTGCTGTTCTTTTTTCTTTTTCTGTTTTATGCCTTTCTAAAAGAGAGACTAAACTAGGAAAAACAAAAGCATATATGTATGTATTATATTCCTAATCAACGAAACTAATAAACTTAGTACCTTGCAGATATTTCAGAAGGACTCTCCAATTGCCCGGGATTTCACCAAGGTCATTCTAGAGTTATTGGAGCAGGGAAAAATGATGTCACTTGAAGATGCTTGGTTGACACCGAAAAGTGAGTGTCGAAACAATGCAACTTCCAATGGACCCGAAAGTTTGAACGTCAAGAATTTTATGGGCCTTTATGTAATATTTGGTGTTACTTCCACCATTTGCCTTCTATTATCCTGCGCTATCTTGCTGAAGAAACACGAAGATGCATACCCAGGCAATGCAAGTGGCGAAAGTGTTTGGAATAGGATAGTTAGAATAGCAAAATTCCTATATAATAGACAGATTCCAAGTAGAGCTACAAGTTTTGCTGATGTGCCGGAATTGAGTACTTCTTCCGAGCTGGAATGCGTGACCACTTCTGCCACTTGGGAGCATCATCCTCACACCTCCATTCCAGCACAAACTGAAGGCACTCCACCACATGAATAAATGGAACTCTTCTGCATAACAATGAATAAATACTAGAGTATGTGTGTATAGTGAATGAATACACCATATGCATGTATATTCTTCTACATGCATATATATTGTGACTTTGTGAGTACGTATATCGATCGAAAACTTACTGATGAGATTGACTAGAATGCTATTCTGTGTATTTAATCAATTAGAATACTTCAAGCAATTTTCGCAGCTTAATAGATGTGTGTGACAATGGTGTAAGCAAATTCGATTATAATCTGATGATGATGCGTTGCCTTCTTGTCTTATTTCCAATGCTCGCCCTTTCAGCTTCTCTGGTAGAACTAGTCTATAACAAGGTAAAAAGTTCATTTCTACCTTGTCCATGTGCATGTGCTCCCATGGATTCAAGATCACTATACAGTAATCTCTTACACAACATCAGGCATCTAATCCTTATCCTACAAGTTTTAAGACTAATAACTCTGAAATTCAGAAATCATTTTGTCTAATTCACAAAAACTAGCCGCTTTCATTTTAACTAAAACAAAAGATACTTGTGTAACTTATATATATTGGATTTGTTTTATTGTTTTGTTTCATTTGATTGGTTTTTGATAGAAATTGTCTTTTTTTTTTTTCTCTCTCTTTTGCTCATCAAAATATCAATGGAAGACTTTTGATGCTGCTGTTGGTGATCTCACCATCCTAGCAGACCGATTATTAGAAAAAGTGGAATTCACTCAGCCATATATCAAGTCTTGTTTGTCAATGGTAGTACCAGAAAAAGCGAAAAGCTGAGCAATCAACATGGATGTTTATTAAACCTCTTACTTGGCAAATCGGGCGGCGAATGGTGGCGTATTAGTCTACACATCTTGATTATATGGTTTTTGGAGCACCCGTCTAATCCAGGATTCAGTGGCCCATTGAAGAATCAGATTGACACAGCAATAAACTTGGTTCGCCTTCACCTCTTTGTTCTTTTCTCAGAGTAAGTACTAATTCAAACGATAGTACAAGGTCAATTCAGAATAGATAGACAGAATCAGACATCAGCCAATTATAAATTAGCAATGGTTTCCTGTTACAGGAGAGAAAATCCATAACAACATAACTCGAGTAGTTGTTGTAATGTGGCTGTTTGTTGTATTAAATTATTAATCGTAACCTCAAGCTACACGGCTAATCTGTCTTCACTCTTCAATGCTCACAGGCCATCCAACGACTGAAACCGGCCAAATGTAATGAGAACCAACTCAAAAGTTGGTTTGGATATGGACTCGTTTGTCGTCAAGTTCGTGCAGAATGTTCTTAAATTCAGGCCAGAGAACATCATCAAAGTGAGTAGTAAATACAACTATGTGGAGGAATTCAAACACAAAAGAATATCTGCTGCCTTTCTTGAATTCCCATATGCGAAAATATTCGTGAACCGGTACTGTAAGGGATACTGTAAGCACACCCATCTATATATAGATTTGGAGGACTAGGCTTTGTGAGTAGTGACTAGAATCTTTCGATTGTGATATTCTTTCTTTCTCTATATGTTTCATGCATTTCTAAAAGAGAGAATATACCAGGTCTAAAATAATAATAAAATTAGTACCTCGCAGATATTTCAGAAAGGCTCTCCAATTGCCCAAGATTTCACCAAGGCCATTCTAGAGTTATTGGAGGATGGAGAACTGAAGTTACTTGAAGGTACTTGGTTGACAACGAAACATGACTGTCCAAGCAATGCAACTTCCGATGTTCCAGAAAGCTTGAACGTCAAGAATTTTATGGGCCTTTATGTAACATCCACATCTACTTCCACCATTTGCCTTCTATTATCCTTCACTATCATGCTGAATAAGTTTCAACAACACCAAAATGCGTACCACGGCAATGCAAGTGATGTAAGTGTTTGGAACAGAACATTTATTATAGCAATATTCCTATATAATAGAGAGTTCAATATTCCAAGCAAAGCTCCAAGTTTTGTTGATGTGCTGGAATTAACTTCTTCCCAAGGGGAGCAGGTGATCACTTCCACCCCTCGGGAGCATCAACTTCAGGCCTCCACCCCCGCACAAACTGAAGGCAATCCGCCACATTAATAAATGGCACATTGACATCTTCTGCATAATTAGAATGTTATAGGCATCAAGCTCGCGCGATGCTGCAGGTATATCATTGATAGGGTTCAGCTTAATATTACAAACATTCGATACATTACATAACCACATATGGTACTGTTTTACATAATCCAAAATCTACTATCATGACCAACCTGAGTGGTTTCGCCGCTGCCGGTGGTGGCGCAAATAGTGTAGCCAACTTCCTCTCCAAGTATAACCCAGTAGCCTCTGCCAATGGCGAATCTAGGATCCGAAAATGGGGAGGACTACATTTTTAGATCTCTTTCTTTAGGCGAAGCCCAATTTTTTTTTTTAGTAAACAAGTGTAGGAGTTGAATATGTATCATTGAAATGGGCATAGCAATCAGCCAATCACAATCCCAACACAACTGGTGCAGGTGATTAGTGTATGTATATTGAGGAAGATAGAAGAGTAGGGTTCATTTGTCTTCTCAGCCATAATTCACTTCCACCAATACGTTAAAACTTCAGATCAAATTATTCATTTTTGCTCCATCTAAACCAACCCATATAAAGAATTAAGAAAACCCAAGAACACGAACCAAACCCAGAAATTAGCAAAAACCTAGGTACTTGGCACTTTGGGAAGCCTCCAATTCTCACTGTCCCTATGTTATAGCAACTGAAAATGGAAGGTTGAAGGATGAAAATGGAAGACGAAGGCTGAAGGACAAAGACGGGAGAGGAAGGATGATTCACGCATAAATTTTTTCCTTTCTCGAAGTAACCTGATTTGGCTGGATATGGGACTGGGTTATAAGTATACTTGGGATATTTTCGACCGAAACTTGGATCAGCCTTTGACATAGTTACACCCTTGCCTCTGCCTCTCGAGATGTGCATACCCTCCTCTGAAATGCTGCAACTATATATAAGAGCAATGGTGAAAGCGAAAAGAGAGATAGCATGGAAAAAACAAGAAGAAGAAGAATAGCCGGACGAGGTGGGGAAGAAAAAGACGCCGCCTTCTTCGAGGAGGCGAGGCTTCCCCGGCCCTGGTTGCCAGAACTGTGACAGTCTTCTAGGTTGCGCTAGTCTTTGATTGTGTGTGTTAGGCGCCTAGGGATGTCCCGGACCTAACCCAACTCGACTCGACTTGGCCTCTCATGGATAATAAGATACCCATTGGGCTGTTTGATGATATATTATTTATTTTACTTTTTTGAGAAAGAAAAGGAAAACATTAACAAGTGATTTCCATGGTGTTCTCAGGATAATATGTTTTGGTTTGAATTTTAATGTTTCACTGTGGCTTGTCATGGTTAGGTCTTTAATGTCATTGGTCATAATGTTAATAATGTTGAAAAATGTCGACATCATGTGTGCATCTACAAACTAGGGTTTAGAGTTGTAATAGGAGAACGTTCTAGGTATTCAATGTATTCGGATTCTATTACCTTTTGTGTACTTTGTAATTCCCTATATAAAGGGTTCCTATTATCAATAATAATTAATAAACACACAATTCCAATTCTCTACAACACGTTATCAGCACGAGCTTTAACCCTAGCTAAAAAGAAAAAAACCAAAACCCTAAAAGCTTCCCTTACCTTGCCAAAAACCCTAGCCGCAGCCTCCTGCTGCAAGCTCTGCAGCCCCTGCTGCCCTAGCCACGCACCTGCTAGCCCTCTAGCCTACCTCCTCGCCAAGCCCCTATTGCTGCTAGCCATCTGCTGCAGACCCTTCCTGCAGCCCTAGCCGCAAAACCTACATGCAGCCTAAGCACTGTAGCCCGCGCTGCAGCCTCCACATCCGCGCACACCCCTACAGCCCACGCTGCCACTACCTCCCCACTGCAACCTGCATACCAGTCCGCCAGACTTCCTGCGCACTGCTGCCTGCGTCCCCTTACTGCTGCTGCCACTTATTGCTGCTGCCCCAAAACACGCCTACTCCAACACGCGCGTGTTCTCAAGCCCCAAATCATCACGTAAGTTTTATAATTAAATTTGCTGCTTTCTTGTATTTAAAATTCCTTTATTTGCTGCAGAATTATGAAATATATGAACATGATTTTGAGTGTTTAATAAGCGAAATTGTGGGGATTCACGCTTAACGAACTAAGAGTGTTCATGATGCTCGGACTAAGAGCGTCCGTAAGCATCAAATTGTGACCATATTAAAACATCATTATTTGGTCTAATCCAAATTTCTTGGAAATTGATTTCTTGGTAGCATAGCTCGGAAATCTTATTATTTTAGTTTTCATGGAAGTTTAGCTCCAAAACTAATATATCTTCTCTTCTTATTTTCAGGATGTCGAATGAACCTAGACTCGACTTTCCCATGCTTGACTCAATAGGCTCAGATTACCATAGTTGGGTAACCGATGTTGAGAACCATCTCACTTCAAAGGGAATATTACCCGTAATCCAGGCACCTAACCCGGATCTTGTGTTCGTCCGAACACCTGCAAAGCATGCTCAAGCAGTCATCTTGATGTGACGTCATATGGACAAAGCACTCAGATTGGAGTACATGTCGATCAAGGATGCAAGAGAGCTATAGGTAGCGCTAGAAGAGTGCTTTGGCAATGTCCAAGATTCCCTCCTCCCTGACTTGAAGGTTCAATGGAACAATCTGCATTTTGCTGACTTCAAATCTGTTGCTGAATATAATTCAGAAGCTCTTCGCATACAATCCATGTTGATATTTTATGGACAACCTATCACAGAGCAAGAGCTAATTGAGAAAATTCTCTCCACCTTCCCCGTTTCAGCCATTGTGGTATCAAAACAATAGACTGAGGTCAATGCTGGACGGATCACGAGGTCTCATAAGCTTATCAATATCATATCTGTAGCTGAGAAACATGATAACATACTCGTGAGGAATTATAATTCAAGGCCCATTGAAACTAAGAGCGTTCATGAGGCTAATTATAATGCACCCAAAGGAGGGCGCAAGGAGCGGAACCCTAATAAGACACATGAAGGACGTATGGGTCCATATAACCACCCTAACCAGGAAGGAAACCGCAAGTTTGGTGCGGATACATGTGGTGGTAATGCCACACGTGGGAGAGGAAGTCGTGGTATCCCTGGACGTGGTGGTGGCGCCATAGGTCGTGGTGGTGGCACCAACCCTCCTAGGGGAGGCCCACAACGTGCACCTCAAGTGAAGGGAGGCAACCATAATGATGTGTGTCATCGATGTGGATCAATTGAGCATTGGTTCAAGCAATGCAAGGCAAGTGAGCAACTAGTTGCAAGATACAAGGCATACAGGGACCTGAGGGAGCAAGAAGTTTACCTTGCAGAAGAAGAAGAAAATGGTGGAGATGTCAACCTCACCATAAAGGACTTCAAAGCTGAAGATGAAGTGCACAAGGATGCTGCAGACTTTGATTAGAACAGTCCTTTTTATTTTCCAAGAATTTTGTAATGGCAATATGCCTAAGTCAATAAGTGACAATTGTATTAACTCTTTCTCATGTGGCGCACCCAATAAAATATGATGTCTAGGAAAGTCATTGAGATCCTTGGTACTTAAGAGAGCCTCGCTCCACCAACATCTCTCTCTACTTTCCTGGTAATATTTGATTAGAGTTACCAAACGGACTGAGTGACTACAATTTGTCCAAGTTTGATTTTCATTATTTTGGATTAGACTTTTTGGGACCTTTGATGTAATCATTGGCTATTTTTATCAATAAAGTATCGTATTATTATTCGATGTCATGGACATGTTTTAATTCCAAACTTTATTATTTTTCAGTATGTTTCCTGGAGAGTTGGAATGCCTTGTTGATAGTGGCACCACACATACTAAATTGCGACATGGGCAACTATTTCTATGGATGACGCATAGTCGATCTTCTGTGACTACGATGGCTGGACCATCACAATTGATTCATGGTCGAGGACCACATCAATTTATATTTCTGTTTCTTTTCATTCCTGTGTGGTTCTTTGTTCTGAAGGTTCGGAGTTGGATTTCAGTGGCATCTGGAATTGATTTTGAGAAATTATGTTAGGTGAAGAATTGGATTCTTTGGTTTAGGATTATTAGGATATAAAGTAGGGAATTGGTTTTGATTTTGATTTTGATTGAGATTTTATTGATTTGTATAGGACATTGAAAGGGTTTCATATTTTTTATTTTATTTTTAGGAATGAGAAGAGATGAGTTTTGCAGCAAAATCTCAGCCAAAACAGGTTGGATTTCTAATTCCTATGTTGTTTCTGCGATCTGTTTATGTGATGTGATGTGTGAGGTACAAGTTTATTTGTGATTGGTCTTTCAAAGACCTTGAGAATTTGAGATGCTGTAGTACTATTTTAGCTTTGTTTGAATCAAGTCTTACGAATTTGTCATATGGAAAAGCATGAAATGTGCATTTGATGATGGTGTAAGAAATTTGTTTGATGAACTGCAGATGCAAAATTCAAAAAATTAGTAATTTTTCTTCCTCTACATGGGAGATTAACAGTCTACAAACTATTGTATGTCCTAAATCTATGTACATTTCCCTTCGCTGATTTCGACTATCAAATAATATGAAATTGATGAATGTCTTATACCTTTTTAGCAATATGATGCCCTATTAAGTGGTTAAGTTTACAAGTTATGGTTGATTCTTATTCAGGCTGATATCCCATATATCTCATTCGTTGAGAGATTCCAAAGCGTCTTATCAGAGGACTGATTAACTCATTATAATCTTTAGTTTGCTCCATTATTGTCATTGCAGGGAATGCTCTGAGAAATTTAAGGAAGCTGTTGCATTACTAATGGTTGTTGCAGCTAGATTTTCTTATTTACCAGAGTACGTTGTCTGACATTAGGCAACTATTTCAAGAGAGATATGCGAACTCTCTGGCTTATTGTGTGGATCAAAGGTAATTTTCTATAGACCTTCTTATGGGACATTTTCAAAGCTCCAACTCTGAATTCATATATAAAGTTGCCTTTTATCTGCATATGGGATTCACCACCTCCATGTACTTATCTTTGTGCTAGCAATTTTTTCATGTGCTCTACTGCATCACAACCTCAAATTTGGGAAGGCACAAGGTACTATCTCTCTCTCAACATTCATTGTTTTTGTTTTTCTAGACTACAAATGAGAATATGGAAGTATTGGGAGAAAGAGACAAAATAGTTGCATACCAGTTTAGTAATGGTAAATTGGTTCAATCTCTTCACTTAAAACCTAAATGCATCCATTTCTTCAACATGATGATTCATTTAACTATGCAAATCAATTAGTTAGTCTGCAGGCTGACTTCCTTAACATATCAAGTGTTCGTACAAATTAAGCTTCTGTGGCCTATACTTTTTTTTTTCCTTTTTGCAATCTATAATGTCATCTCAGATACGGGTTGACAAATATTTAGCTTTCTTATTTCTTTCTCGGGCGAGAATCTATCGAACATTTGGGCCTCCCACGTTTCCTTGCTGGGAGCCCGGCCTGAGCCACATTGCCATCACCATTAGTGGTGGCGGCGCCATGCCCAATACCCCTAGGGGTGGCGCCATATCCATGATTTTTAGGGACATCAATCCTTGTAGGCATGTTTGCAGTAGATATATGTGATCTTGTCACTTTAGAGATATCAGAAAACGCATCAGGCATAGAGTCTGCTACGTTCTGAAGATCGAGAATTCTCTGCACTTCAATTTTGGACTGTGCGGTTTGGGGATCAAGATGAGACAAAGTGGGGATAGACCACGACAATTCCTGTCGTTCCTGTTGAACATTATTGTTCTTCTCTCCCCCTAACGACGGGAAGACTGTCTCATCAAAGTGACAATTCGCAAACCTAGCGGTAAATAGATTTCTTGTCAAGGGTTCTAAGTAGCGGATAATGGTTGGAAAGTCATATCCAACATAAATGCCTAATCGTCTTTGAGGACCCATTTTGGTGCGCTGTGGCAGCACAATTGGCACATAAACTGCACGCCCAAATATGTGTAAGTGTGAGACATCAGGCTCATATCCAGTAACCATCTGGGATGCAGAAAAGGGTTGAGTGGCAGTAGGCCTCAGATGAATGAACACAGCTGCATGCAATATTGCATAGCCCCAAGCTGAAACAGGGAGATTGGTGCGCATAACCAATGCTCTAGCGACCCTTTGAAGTCTTTTAATGGCAGCTTCTGCGAGACCATTTTGGGTGTGAACATGAGGAACATGGTGTTCAACCTCAATCCCAATGCAATAGTCATCAAACATTTTTGATGTAAACTCTCCAGAATTGTCAAGACGAATTGACTTAATGGGATGATCAAGGTGGTGAGCCCTTAATTTAATGATTTGTGCTAGGAGTTAAGCAAATGCAGCATTTCTTGTGGACAAGAGCATGACATGTGACCAGCGTGTCGATGTATCAACCAACACCATAAAATATCTAAATGGTCCGCAAGTTGGTTGAATAGGTCCACAAATATCACCTTGGATTCTTTGCAAGAATGGAATAGTTTCCTTGGTATCCTTTGCATAGGATGGTCTCGATTCTAATTTTGCTAAAGAGCAGGCTTTGCAAAACGAAAGATGGGCTTTAGAAGCAACCAGGGAAGAATCCGGTTGAGTCACGAAGTCACAATTGACTTTAGAAGCAGAAAAATGAACCAAGGAGGCATTAGTGGCGTCAATACCACTTTTGGGCCGCAGGGGGTAGGCGGCGCCAGCCCTATCTTAGACTGAATTTCGGTTATGACTTCTTTTTGTTTTGAACAATGGATGTCCGTGTGAAGTCTTTAATATACGGATTATCAAATCACGACCTGGATGTCCCAAACGGTCATGCCAAAGCCTATATGTGTCAGATTCCCATAAGTCATCTCTCATGACATGGTTGGATTCAACAATTCGAATAGTGGTTGCATACAACCCACTAGAGCGACACATAAGTTTCTCTAATATTGTTTATGTCCGTAGTCATTAGAGGTGATACAAAGGAATTCTTGTTCATTCTCACAATGTGTTTCCACATGAAAATCATTGGCTCTTATATCTTTAAAACTCAATAGGGTTCTTCCAACCCTAGGACCATATAGAGCTTTGGTGACATTAATACTTGTGTCATTTGGCAACATAAATTGAGCTCGTCCTCGACCATGAATCAATTGTGATGGTCCAGCCATCGTAGTCACTGAAGATCGACTAGGCGTCATCCATAGAAATAGTTGCCTATGTCGCAATATAGTATGTGTGGTGCCACTATCAACAAGACATTCCAGCTCTCCAGGAAACATACTGAAAAATAATAAAGTTGTGGGGTGTTGCGCGGTGGGGAGGCTGCAGTGCTTAAGGCAGGAGGCTGCAGGGTTTGCAGCTAGGGTTAAAAGCTGCGGCAGTTTAGGATTTTTTCTTTTCTTTTTTTGGCTAGGGTTAAAGCTCGTGCTGATAACGTGTTTAAGTAAAAATGGAATTGCAGAGAGAATTGTGTTGTATTATTGATAATAGGAGCACTTTATATAGGGAGTTACAGAGTACATGAAAGGTAATAGAATCCGAACATAACTAGGAAATCTAGATCCTTCTCCTATTACAACTCTACGACTAAAACCCTAATTTGAAGAGGCACACATGATGTCGACATCCTTCAACAAAACTAATAATAAATTATTAAATTTACTACGTTGCAGATATTTCAGAAAGGCTCTCTCCAATTGCCTGGGATTTCACCAAGGCCATTCTAGAGTTATTGGAGGATGGAGAACTGAAATCACTTGAAGATACTTGGTTGACACCGAATCATCATAACTATCCAAACAATTCAACTTCCGATAATCTAGAAAACTTGGGTACGTGTCAATAATTTTATGGGCCTTTATGTAATATCCGGTGCTACTTCCACTATTTGCCTTCTATTATCCTTCATCATCTTGCTGAAGAAGTTTCAACAACACCAGGAAGCATACCTAGGAAATGCAAGTGATGAAAGTGTTTGGAACAGGACAGTTAGAATAAAAAGATTCCTATATAATAGAGAGTTCAATGTTCCAAGCAGAGCTCCACGTTTTGTTGATGTGCCAGAATTGACTTCTTCCCAGGGGGAGCATGTGATCCCTTCCACCCCTCAGGCATCAACTTCAGGCCTCCACCCCCGCACAAACTGAATACAGTACGTCCACCACATGAATAAATGGCACATTGGCATCTACTGCTAATTAGAATGTATATACTGTATATGTGTGTCTGTGCATATGTGCAAGGGCGGAAGGAAGTAGAAGGATGTATGGGCTCAAGTATATATATATATATATATATATATATATATATATATCTATCTTTAGCCCATACTAGCCCAAAGAAAAGAAAAAAATTATCTGTAAAAGTTGTGTGTATTCCCAATCTCCCACAGCATCTCACAGCCTCACACTACATAGTAGGTCAGATTTGTGCCTTTCGATGGAACCTCACACTACTTATCTTCAAAAGCGAAATGCCTCAAGCAATCCACACCCAAAATCCCTTCTTGTGGAAAATCTCACCCTTTGTTGTCCAGTAGCCTCAGTCTGCAACGTAGACCAAGGAATCTCCAAAACAACAATATTTCTTTCGATGGAGCCACACACTACTTATCTTCGAAAGCGAAATGCCTCAAGCAATCCATACCCAAATTCCTTTCTTGTGGAAAATCTCACCCCTTGTTGTCCAGTAGCCTCAGTCTACAATGCAGACCAAGGAATCTCCAAAGCAATAATCTTTCTTTCGATGAAATCTCACACTACTAATCTTCGAAAGCGAAATGCGTCAAGCAATCCACACCCAAATTCCCTTCTTGTGGAGAATCTCACCCCTTGTTGTCCAGTAGCCTCAGTCTGCGATGCAGACCAACGAATCTCCAAAGCAACAAGAGCCTCACACTACTTATCTTCGAAAGCGAAATGCCTCAAGCAATCCACACCCAAATTCCCTTCTTATGGAAAATCTCACCCCTTGTTGTCCAATAGCCTCAGTCTGCGACGCAGACCAAGGAATCTCGAAAGCAACAATCTTTCTTTCGCTTTCTCGTAAATAAGGTATGAAACTCTATCGATCTCTCCTGTTTTGAATTTTTGATACATCTCTGTTCTTCTTCCTGCTCTATTTTTCCCAATGGGGTTTTCTGAAAGAAATTGCAAAAGGAGAAGCTCGCCGATTCTGTTTGCTACCAGTGACGGATGTAATTGTGAGTTGGGCTTTTGTGTATAAGTTGAGGATTGGGATTGTTGGGACTGCTCTTACTATTGGTTTTGCTTGGTGAGTTAGGGGCTATCGGTTTTGGGTTTGTTTGTGTACACTATTTCTGGTGGGTGTTCGGAAACATCAAACATGGACTGGTTTTTCAGCTCAATCAGTCAAGCTTTTGTTGGGCTTTGGAATTTCTTGATGCTTTCTTTAGCTTCTGATTATGTTGTGATTTTTTTTATTTAAATATGTGCATTTTGTGTTGCAGATTGGAGAATTTTTTTAGAGTTTTGGTGATAGTGTTTGGATTTATGCCCCAAAAAAAAAAATAGTGGTTGTTCTAATTAGCCTAGACAAGTCTCAGATCTTGGATCCGCCACTGCATATGTGTATAGTGAATGAATACACCAGAAGTAGTCTTCTACATATTCTGAATAAGCAATACTACATTTACTGATGAGATTGACTACAAGGCAATCCGTGTAATTAGTATACCTTAAGAAATCTTCTCAGCTTAATATTTGTGTGACAATGGCTTCATATATTGGTCCGAGCCAATTAAAGTTAGTATGATCTGATATTGAAGCATTCCCTTATTGATTCAAACTAATCGAGTCTTCATCTAGACGTTTAAATGGTTAGGTTTGGCTAATTTATTGGCAAGATTTAATTTGCTTTTTATACAAATTAGTGAAGATTTTCAATGCTTCATATGATCGTTGCGTATAGTTTAAGGTTTTGTTTTCTGAGCCTTTTTTGTTTTTGGACTTTGTACAGTTTGCTACGTTGTTCTAGAGAGAAGTTGTTTAATTATGCTTCATCAAACTCTGGTTTGAGATGCCATATCGTTCTTATCAATGTTATCGTTCGTGTCTAGTTCCCCTATTAATCTTTGTGTTCTTGACTTCTAGTTATCTTGTTTTGAATTTAAAAGAAAAGCAAAACGGAAAAGAGACTGCTGGGAAGAAGAAGAATAATAATAATACCTAGAATAGGAAGTGAAGAAAAGGAAGCCGCCTTCTTTGTCATCGAGGCTTCTCCGCCCCTATCTAGTTTCCAGAACTGTGACATTGTTATGGGGTTATGCTGTTTTTTATGTTATGCACTTATGCTGTAATGTGAAAATTTTATTTAATTCAAAGAGTTTACGCAAAAAAACCTAATAATTTGAGATTTGATTGGAAATGGGCTATGTACTTTTTGGTAGGCCTGGGCACGAGCCAGGACCACATGTCAATTTGCTAGGCCCGGAACCGAGCTTGAATTTTTCAGGCCGGAGTCAAATAACGTTTTTCATTTATAGGGACCGTGAAAGCTTAGACCGTAAATGAACGGGCCGGTCTTGCCAGGTTTTCGGGCCCAAAAGTCTCATTTTGCTTTCCTTCATTTTCTCCATTTCTGATATTCTGACTGGTACTCAGTTCATATCTTTAAGTCCGATCATTGTTGGTTAATGCAATTATTCATCATCCAAACAATAACTTCCATTCAATTACTCGACACAGTTTTAAGGATGAATGACTAGGCTTTAAAAAAAAAAAAAAAAAAAAACTTGTAATATGGCAGATGCAAATAACAGGTGAAAGACTGAAAGATTATGATTCATCAACTCAAGATATTTCATCCAGCATCTGAATATCCGACTTAAGATGCATGCCTACCTATTACAGCTTCAACATATCACATATAAACAAAAGGATTAAATACTTGTTACTCCCTGTACTTTGTCATGTAAATCAGTTCAGTCCAAAATTGTAAAATTAAACATGTTAGTCCTTATTCTCTTTAATTCTCACACAATAGGTCCAAACTGACTATTTTACCCCTGACTTTTAATTTTTTTCTATTTTCTTATTTATTATTTTACTCCTCTCTCTCTCTCTCTCTCTTCTCCTTCTTCTTCAATTTTATTTATTTATTTTTCTTCTTCCTCTTCCTCCTTCCATGACGGTGTTCATCGATAAAACTCCAAAACTCAGTAAACAATGGATCATACCCAAAACCGATCAGAATCATCACACTTCACACTTCATAATGAACAAGTAGCAGATTTATACATGCTTAATCAAATTTCATAACTCCAAATTTTCCAAACTTAATCAAAAGTCAATTTCAAGAGTTAACACATGCTTCAAATTCGGTCTTACAGGTTGGTCGCCAGAATCTGATTCAGAGTAGTGAGTTCCTTCGCGGCTGATCTGATAGGATCTGAACGCAACAAAGCAAGAAGTCGATCTAGGTAGAAGATGTCATCCAGGTCTAGTCCATCGTTCTTTGACGGGTCTGGGTTGAAGGTTCTGGTATTGTTCTTCTTCACCTTTGATTGTTGGAGCGTAATAGGAGAGCAATAGCAGTAAGGGTATTAATATGGTTATGGATTATGGATATGTATGTGGCTATGCTTATGGGTATGGAAGAACGAATTCAGATTTCAAGTTCGATCTCTATTGGAACCTAACCTGGGCCCCATTGATCCAAACTTGATCGAGGTCCTGCAATTTCCAGCTACAGCCGTCATTGGTGGCTGATTCCTCCGTGTTTAGGCTGACCCCATGGATCCCCGCCCTATATGGCTTCACTGATGAATTTGCCGACACTAATAGATTTGAGCACACTTGCTGAATATGAATCGGTGATTAGCTATTTACTAAAACAGTCAGAGAGAGAGAGAGAGCAAAGAACAAGAATCGATCAGAGAGAGAGAGAGAAGCAGAGAAATAAATAAAGAAAAGAGACAAAAATTAAACAAAAAAAAAAAAGGAAATGAGGGGTAAAATAGTCAATTTAGACCTATTATGTGAGAATTTGGACTTATTGTGTGAGAATTAGAGAGAATAAAGACTAACCTGTTTAATTTTTAAATTTTAGACTAAACTGTTTTACGGGGCAAAGTATAGGGAGTAACAAGTATTTAAACATATAAACAGATCTTGAGTCCTGAGTCCACAAATTGATGAAAAGAGGCTTCGGGTTCCACCTTAGTATTGGGGTTTTGAAATGGAAAATTGAAATTATTGTTGGGTTTCGAGTTAGTGAAGAAGGCCAGAAAAGGATTGCAGTTAGGTTTCTGAAATTAGGATTCTTGTTCGAAATCTGAAAATCTAGAAATCGATTGAGGGCTTTGAGCTTCGAGCTTCGAGCTTCGAGCTTTGAAGGAAAACTAGAAAAGTGGAAATAAAAACCCTTCTGATCGCTCCTAAGAGAATCGAAATTTGGCTGCAGATTGGGAAAAGAGTAAGAAATTGAGAAAGCTTTGGGGACTCAGGGTTGTGTTGACAGCTAAGAGCTAAATGTTTGATTGAATATGACTGATGAGTGATGACTAAGAGTCTAAGACTAGTACAGAAAAATACAAAAGATGAAAGGAATATATTGAATCGGGCCTACTGGGCTTTCGAGCTTATGGATATCAGGGCCCGGGACCAGCCCGTTAAAACTTAAATGGTCCGGGCTTTATTTTTTTGTGTATTTTTTTTTGTCAAAGTTTGGCCAGGACCTGACAGTCCGGATCGGTCTAGTCCGGATTTTTGGGCTAAAATGCCCAGGCCTACTTTTTGGCAAAACTTTAAAAACGTAGTAAACCAAAATTTAATACATCTCAACTTAGTAGAAGAAAGCTAAAACAACCTAAGAAATAGAAGAAAGGCCCAAAAAGAAAATAAAAAAGACAAATGTCTCAAAAGTCAAAAGTTTAATTCTACCATATTTTTTAAGGGTAAAATGGTTTCTTGGATAAATGAAATCAATCACATAGTTGGAATAATATATATACCAATATGACATAGGCGTACATGCACCTAGATTGGTACATAAACTACTCCATAAACATTAACGCACATGAGTCTAAAACTAACAAAAAAAAAAAACTTCGCCTTCAAAGAAAAATATAGGTTGTCACTTAACCTACGTTGAGCACGCAATTATGGTACGCACTTTGAGCAACATTTCTAAGAAAACACAATCTCCTCCCCCTTAGGCCATGTTTGGTTGGTGGAAAGGAAATGAATCATTTTCCTTTCCATTGGGAAAGTGAATCCTGAGGGGGAGGGGAGGAACCAATTTCCTCCACTTTTTCCTTTCATTTAGGAACCAACTTCCTTTCCTTGGCTGTCCTAAACGCATGAAATGAAACACTTTCATTTCCCAATGCCCAGATTCTGGGAAACAAACATGGCCTTAGGGTTGGAGTTCCCAGTCTTGCTTATAGGGTTGGAATTCTCATCGGAACCTTCCACACTAGCAAAGAACCACCAGAGCACTATACCCAAAACAACT
>BDJD01002621.1:26135-48115 GCA_002564525.1 Rosa multiflora | reverse complement strand
TTTGATTCCGCAATGTAAAGGAAAATTGGTGAGATTAGGGTTTGAAGAACTGACCGGAATTGAATCAACGGCAGAGATTTTTGGGCGGCGGGAGAGAGAGGGCTCCGCTCTACGCCCCTCTCGAAGTCATCGATCGTATCCGGAGAAAGGAGAAGAGGAGAGAGAGAAGGGGTTTAGAGAGTGCGCGTCACACCGATGGGAACCATTTCCTTAATAAAAATGAAAAATAAAAATAACAAAAGGCAACTAATGCACCTGAAGAAAACTAAAAAAAGCTACGGCAACTATAGCGTAGCAAGAATCGGGACAAATTTAACTACGGCATTATAGATGCCGTCGCAATTGTATCAGTTTTTATGCCACGGCGTTAATTTGCCGTCGCAAACCAATTTTAATTTTGCGACGCCTTGTTTCCCGTAGCAAATTTATGACCAATGGCGACGGCATTTTTGCGCCGACGCTAACTGCGGTGGCCATTGCAATTTTTTTTTGTAGTGTATCAGAGCGAATATTTTGAAACTTAAAGTGATTATTACAACAATATCATCAATTTTCGAAATCATATGTCCAAAACTCCAAATTTATTGTATCTATGTATTCTATTAATAAGTGTACACACATGGTAGGCTGTAGTTATAAATTAAACACGTAACCCATTGATGATCTGGTTCTGGTTCTGGGCTTCATGCCCAGTGCAGCGGAAAATTCTGATACGATTTTTCAGTTTTTTACAGGCACGAAAAATCCCTGAAACTGGAAAATTCTCCATCAAACGCCCATTCATCGCTATCAACTTCTCTTTCAATTCGCCAGAGGCTAGAACAAGAGCTGAAACCGCACTTTCACATTGTGTTTTCAAGTATTGGTATGACTTACTCGTAACGCTAACAAAACAGATACTCCAGAAGAAGAGAACGAGCCATCCAAAAGGTGGAACGAGGATGAGCAGTTCTAAAATGCAAGCAAAAGTTCCCGCCAAGATGATGATCCTATTCATTAAATTACGAAAGCCGGTCGTACTGTGATCAGTTTGGAGTATCATGACACCTATTGCCCCGAAGTAAGCCGACACGTCGATAACAAACAGCCTTATCAATAGTGTACTGCTGTAGTCTAGAGAAGAATTTGCAAACTCCCGAGGTGCACACTCCTCCATTCTGGCGATGAGAGAAACAATGCATTTGTTCAATCCCACCATAGATTTGGCCCGAGGTGCACACTCCTCCATTCTGTTATCGTTAGGACCATAAGAAAATTAATCGAGTTAGAATCTATTTATCTAATTAGTGAAAAAAAATTGACTATGGCTGTGAATGAATTACAGATTATAAAATTAGGAAGGGTCAATTTTAAAAACAGAGCCCTCTGTTCCTACTACATAGAACTTCCCTGTATTCTTTAATATATCAAAGACATCGTTGAGTTTCAAAGGCTTCAAATTTCTTCCAAAAAGTCAAATTAGAAATCAAAATAAGGGAAGCTAAGTGAACCAAACTCCAAGTCATATCCATGGACCATGCGCGCTGATGTAGCCGGGCTGCGGGGACATAGTCATATCCGTCGTCATCATCGTCGTCTCCATCTCTACTTCTTGCACAATTATATTAAGCAACTCTAGAATATTGCGATTTGGACTATCATTATGATTATGCTCCAGCCGCATAAGGTTTCTGTAACTTACAGGTTATCCACTATATATTTTCAATTACGTCTCGCTGAACATAACTATAGAACTTTTATAGAACTTCCCTTCTTTAACAGAAGCTATAAAACATCAAGAGCGACTTGACTGAAATAGCTAAGAGTTGCAAACAGCAGTAGCTTTACATTCCTATCAACGGAAAATTACATAGGGCTAAATAATATTAACAGAAATCGTAAAGATCAAAACATGTTAAAAGAATATATAGGCTAAGATTGAGAGGAACTAAAGCAAAATATATCATAGTAAGATGACTAACACTTGCAAGTTAACAGAACTGCCGTTCTCCATTCCGCAGCTTCTCGATCTGTGTGGAGCTCAAACCTTCCTCTCGCTTCCTACCAGCTTCGGAGTCCGGACCAACAAAGAAATGATATATGGAAGAAATGAAGTCATAAGGAATATTAGACATGCTTAGATGGATTATGGCATGCCTTCTAACGTCAATACGTCATGGTGCTCGATCGAGCTGCCCGTTAGCTTACAGTCACCGGGCCTAACAAATGTCAAAGAGTACATATACGCATAAAAACAAAAGTCCCGGGACTAAAAAACTTATACATTTTACTGCTGCACGAGTTTGAAGCTGCCCTGGGTTTGGAGCTGATCAGAAACCACATATAAAAATGAAATGTTTCCCACTTTAATGTCACTAGGTACCCCTCATGTCACTAACGTTGCGTCGTGCTTGGATGGATGAATGGATCAACAGTTGTTTCGGTCACTAACACCCTTGGTCTTCTTTTGCTTCTAAGATTATACTTGTACATAAGACAACTCCAACGAATTTTCTAAACATTTTTTTTTTTTTTTTTGAGTTGAAAAGATCATCCATTATGCAATTTAACAAGCAGTACAATGATGACTTGTCCGTAAAGGTTTTACTGCTGCACGAGTTTGAAGCTGCCCTGGGTTTGGAGCTGATCAGAAACCACATATAAAAATGAAATGTTTCCCACTTTAATGTCACTAGGTACCCCTCATGTCACTAACGTTGCGTCGTGCTTGGATGGATGAATGGATCAACAGTTGTTTCGGTCACTAACACCCTTGGTCTTCTTTTGCTTCTAAGATTATACTTGTACATAAGACAACTCCAACGAATTTTCTAAACATTATTATTTTTTTTTTTGAGTTGAAAAGATCATCCATTATGCAATTTAACAAGCAGTACAATGATGACTTGTCCGTAAAGGTAGTCATAAAAAGTCATCACATAAAGTACACATCAAAGTACACTCCCAACTGAGCATACAACTACGCACGCCCCTAACACTCTCACCTTTTAGGATTAAGCACAAAAACAAGAGAAGAAGCTGCCCTAATAAAAATAAAATGCCCAAGAAGCAGACCCTCTCTCGTCGATCTTTCTCACTGTTGGAGAGGAAAAATCCCACGTTGGAAAAGTGACAAATAAAATATAACTTATAAGTGGGTGGATCTCACCCAATTGTACCGAGGCCTTTTGTGATTAAAACCCAACACCTAATGAGTGGTTAAGTTGGGACAGTATCGGTACAATGGTGGGCCACATAGTACACTCCCAACTGAGCATACAACTACGCACGCCCCTAACACTCTCACCTTTTAGGATTAAGCACAAAAACAAGAGAAGAAGCTGCCCTAATAAAAATAAAATGCCCAAGAAGCAGACCCTCTCTCGTCGATCTTTCTCACTGTTGGAGAGGAAAAATCCCACGTTGGAAAAGTGACAAATAAAATATAACTTATAAGTGGGTGGATCTCACCCAATTGTACCGAGGCCTTTTGTGATTAAAACCCAACACCTAATGGGTGGTTAAGTTGGGACAGAATCGGTACAATGGTGGGCCACAGGCCACACTTGTCGCTGTTTAACACTCACTCAAGCAGAAGTAAAGTCATTGGAAGAGGGAGTCATTTCCTCAACCACAAAAGGAACCGCAGTCTCCACATATGGGTTAGGAGAACCACCCAATTCTTTCATACCCAACATGTCATCCTTCCCAGCTAAGCCATCAGTTGAACCCAACGCTCCTGTAGCTCCCACTGGGGCATTCAAAAAACTAGCTTCACCTTGACCGTCGTCTGCCAGCAATTTCAGGAATCTTTTCCGACCCTTCACTTTGGACCGAGACTTTACCACTGCCTCATCCTTCTCTGCAGCTTTTTGTTTGTTCTTAGATCCTTTGGGGCGGCCAAGCTTAGTCTTCTTTGGAGAGATCAGAAGACGACCCTGTACTTGAGGAAGTGACAAAGCAATGTCCTCATTTACCAATAACTCAAACGCAGTAGGAGGAAGAAGTCACTTTCCAGGTTTCAGCAGGGCAATCTCTGTTTGTCGTTTATGACCACTAAGTTCCCCGACTGCAGTAGATAGCAATGCTGGGATTGACAGAGAACCCTTCTTCAACAGCCCCGAAGCCTGAAAACCAGAGGTCAGATGCGAAAAGAATGCACCAACCGGAGAGACTTCCACCGCCGTCACCAACGACAGGTCAGCCAATTCACCAACCGGAGCCCCGACCGGCAAGGATTCTTGCTCTTTTACAAAACGCAGATCACAACCCTCCACGTCGTGAACGAATAAACCACAGCTCTTACAGCGCCCTTTCACCCTTTCATACACGAAAGACAAATCCACCTCCACAGTAGAAGAGAAAGAGAACTTATGAAAAAAACCGAAACCAACGCCTTGGCAATTTTTATTTATGATTGTCGAAAAAAATTTACGAAATCAGGAATTTTTTCAAAAAAAAATTACAAAATCAAGAATTTACGAAAAAAATTGTCTAAAAAAATGGTCAGGAATTCATAAATAAAATTATCTTTATTTATAATTTAAGGGTTTTTCTTATTTTCAACTCCTACAAATTCTCTATCTCATTCTCTATTTATGAGAATACATATTCTTGGTTTCATTACCTATTCGTATATAACTGTGATGATATTCCTCCTGCTAGCTTATGCTTGCAATGTTTCTCCGGTCCTGAGTTGTGGAAAAAGATGGCGTCCCATGGCTCTGCTTCTTCCCTTCCTCTTTACATTATCATTTTATTGTTGTATAAGTATATAACGCATGAAATATGTGACAGTACTCTTACTTAATCTGTCTCTTCATCTTTTACCGCAAGCACAAATTTCACATAACAAGCGATAATAAAATAATGAAGTATTGTGGATATAAAAATTTATTTAATGGAAAAAAAAAAAAGTTTTTGATGGTCAGTCCGGCATTCTGTTGAAGTCTTAGGAAATTTTCTTTAAAATTATTTTGACCCCTAGGCCTTAACTTTCATTTTATATGCTTTATATATTACTACATTACGTAATAACCGCATAACATGTATTAGCAACAACGTAAAATTTAGTGAATTGAAAGAGAAGCTGCAAACTCTTTATCAGTAATCAAGTTCAAATTGCTTTTTAGACACTACTAATTTTAAAATTAAGATTTTCTATTTTAAAACTGGGTTACAATTGTCAACCAAATTTTTTGATATCCTGCATGCATAATATTAGTAGTGCATCAAGCCATATTGCTCATCGCATGCAAATGTGCAACAAACTTCGGTGGGCTAAACTCCTCCTAACAGGCTGTTTGTGCAAGATTGGGCCTATGTCGGTTCGATCCACTTTCAGCACTCGACAATATGTCTTCCCGCTCTTTTCCGCGAAACTAATGTAGGAAAGAGCTTCTATTCATATCTCCAAAAGTGGTACTTCCTTTCAAGCAATAGTTGACTTTTTCAACTCATGTCAAATTATCAATAAGGACAGAAAAGACGGGAGAAAGAAAAAAATCTTTTCGTACAACAAGAATTGGGAGTGATTTGTTTGTAGCAACTCTTGGTACAATCAATCTCATTCTAGTTGAGTGTTAACAAGTAGCTCTATAAAATTATTGTACTTTTAATATTCCCTATGAAAGTATGAATCCCACAAATGTAAACAAAAAAAAAGAAAAATTAACAACAATACTTCAGAGTAATTAATCAGAGATCATAACAAAATCCCCCTGTTCCATATTAATATTGAGCAGTAATAGATGTTTCAATTATAGTAAAAACACTGAGCATCAATTAATTACAATCAAAAACAAAAATTATTGGGCAATAAGAGATGTTTCCTTTTTTCTAGGGCAGAAATAGTAAGAGGTTTAAGAGCTAATTAACCAATGCTTGGCAAAAGCAGAACAACACGCTAGGTTGGTGACTACAATGCAGTAATAAAAGGATGATTGGATTATCACAAGTACGATGATTAGATTATCACAAGTAATAAAAGGGCGAAAAACTGCCCAAGTTTTGCTGCCTAACGGCACAATGTTTAAAGTCACAGAATCTCTGTATGCACCAAGAGCTAATCGAACATTGTTAAGTTTCAAAGATATTTGTGTCAACGGTTATCACATAGAAACCCACTGTGAGAATGAAACCGAATACCTTTATATTACCTCTAATGAATGTGGAAGGAAACACATTTTAGAGAAACTGATGAGTCAATCTAGTGGACTGTACCTCACTACTATTCGGATCATTAAATCCTATGCTGTCACCAACAATGAAATGTGGGACACTGACTCATATAGGCTTTAGCATGACCGCCTAGGGCACCCTGGTAGTGACATAATGATCCGTATTTTAAAGAACTCACACGAGCATCCCTTATTTCGAGTGAAAAATAAAATGGGACAAAAATCCACCACACTGTAAGGTGTCAATCCTAGTACTACTCAAAAGCAACCATTACCTTCTGAAATACCAGAAGCACCACCTCCCTCCCATTATGCCTAATTGATTATTTCAAAGGCACATCACTCGTTTTGCAAAGCCTGCTTGTTGGTATATATAACGCCTAGGCACAAATATCGGAAGCATAAGGCTCACTAGCTACTTCAAATGATACGGATACCAATACCAACTAGGTATACCGATACCGATACCGTACACTAGTGGTATCGGGTGGACCGCAACTAGTCCCACATTGGAAACAAAGGGGTGACAAGCCCATCCTCACACTATAAATACATGTCTCTCTATTCATTCAAGGTAAGCCACCACTCTCCATTTACTCCTACCTAGTCTACATTCTTACATGTATCTGACTTAGGCATCGGAGGGTCGAAGGCCGGCTAGCCCGGTCTTCCCTTTAACCTCTGTTCATGGTTGGCAAGTACGGATCTCGGAAGTGGAAACTCCCATGACAACCCCGTTTCTACCACTGAAACACTGCTCTTTAGCAAAAATAGGGTCGAGACCTTCCTATCCTAAAGATACAAAACAAAACACTCCATTCTTACAAAGGATACAAAGAGATATTTGGGGACCTATTCATCCAGAATGCGGCCCATTCAAGTACTTTATGGTTCTAGTGGATGGTCACATGTCGCATTGTTGTTCACAAGAAATGCTGCATTTGTAAAACTCCTAGCACAGATTATAAGTTTAAGGGCACACCACCCTGATTACCCAATCAAGTTTATAAGGCTTGATAACATTGGAGAGTTTACATCAAAAGCATTTGATGATTATTGCATGTCTATTGGGATAGATGTAGAGCATCATGAACCCAATGTGCATACACAAAATGGTCTCGCAGAAGCCACCATCAAAAGGTTACAGATGGTGGCTAGGGCATTGATTATGTGCACCAACCTGCCTATATCTGCATGGGGTTATGCAATATTGCACGCAACTTTACTTATTCGTTTCAGACCCACTCCTAGCCAACCATTTTCTACGTACCAGTTGTTAACTGGATATGAGCCTGACATTTCACACTTACACATATTTGGTTGCTCAGTATATGTGCCTATTGTGCCCCCACAGCGTACCAAAATGGGTCATCAGAGAAGATTAGGTATTTATGTTGGATACGAATCTCCAACCATTATCCGCTATTTAGAACCCTTGACAAGCGATCTCTTTACTGCTAGATTTGTGGATTGTCACTTTGATGAGACAATTTTCCCGTTGTTAGAGGGAGATAGGAAAAATGATTTTCCAAGGGAACAATAGGAATTGTCGTGGTTTGTCCCCACTCTATCTCATTTTGATCCCCGCACTTCACAATGTAAAAGTCAAGTGAAAAGAATAATCGATCTTCATAACGTAGAAGATTCGATGCCTAATGCGTTTACTGATATCACAAAAGTGACGAGATCACATATACCAGCTGCAAATGTGCTTGCAAGGTTAGAAGTCCCCAACAAGGGGCACAGCGCCGCAAATACCGGCACTGCAACCACACTTAGTGGAGGTGGTTGAGGCCGTGAATCCCTAAAGGAAGAGGGGGAGGCCACTTGGTTCGACTGATACTACTCAAGGAAGAAGAGGGCGAGTAAGGCACAAACCGATCCATTAATCATCAATGTAGAGAATCTCTCTCATGAGATTGTCTCTGATTATAGTTATGTCCATGAATCAATATTGGAGGACGCTCCAATGTTTGAAATGATTCCAGAGAACAAAGAAATCTCAAAGAAAATGTTGATGGTGAAAGCGCCACTCACTGCACCGAAACCCCAAATAATATTTTGGTTGGTTTTGCTGATGCAGGTACCTCCCTGACCCACATAAAGGTTGTTCCCAAACTGGTTATGTATTTACTATTGGGAACACAATGATATCTTGGAGATCAACCAAGCAAACACTTGTGGCTACCTCCTCGAACCACTCAAAGATCATTGCTCTACATGAGGCGGTTCGTGAGTGTATATGGTTAAGAACTATCATTACACATATTCGAGGGACTAGTGGTTTGAGTTCAACCACTGAAGAGTCTACTTGCATTTATGAAGATAATGCAAAACACATATCGCCAAAGTTTTTCTACAATCAGCAACAACAGGCTCTCCTCAAGATTCAGGTGAATCAAGTAAGGTCTGAGGAGAATGTGGCAGATTTGTTTGCCAAATCATTGCCTAAGGCCATATTTGAGAAACATATGAAAAACATACGAATGCAAAGACTTTCCAAGCTCCGTGACTAATGTAAGGACCATGGGGAGGTTTAGATGTCAGGGGGGAGTCTAACACACATATGTCATCATCAAATGTAATAGATCCGTTGTGCTCTTTTCCTTCAACCAAGGTGTTTTTTTCCCTTTCCCACATGATTTTTGTTTTTACTTGGCAAGGTTTTTAGTGAGGCAACAATTCATGCACCATTTCATCTTTGACTTGGCACGAGGGGGAGTGTTAAAGGAAAAACACATTATGTGCCTTCGTCAAAGTAACTGGCGAAGAGGAAATTAAGGAATTAGCGATTACATCTTAATCAGCATTTACTGTCATTATTGTAATTAATATTTTCATTGTAATTCTCTCCCTATATAAATGGACTATCAAATGAAATGAGTAGATCAAATCTCATTTACTTTTACAAAGTTTTCTTTTTAGTTATTTAAAACTTTTTATCCCCTAACAATTAAAAATATATATAAAGTTATTTGATATTTTAAGAGTATAAGATTAAAAAAATTCAATTATGGTGAACAAACCATTTTCTCTTAAATATAAGGGGAAATGATTATTTACCTCATTTTAGTTTAAAAATTGCCCACGTACCCAAACACTCTAAGAGATTGCCCACTTACCAAAACATTCTAAGAGATTATTTCCCTAATACCCTTAAGTATTTTTTTTATTCTTTTTTATTTATTTTTGGGACAATTTTGCCCTCTCCTTCTTTGTCACTTGGTGAGAGAAGTCAACGGAGACCTTACTAGACTCTGGTGATGGACTCCGGCGACCGGAATCCTTCGACCAATCACCGAAATCCCGAATCCGGCTACCGGACTAGTGACCAGAATCCGGCTTCTGAATTTATTGTCCCCTAATAATATCCAGTAACCATATTATTAACTCCCAATAATCATATTATTGCCTCCCAATAACAAGGTTACTAGGGATCAATAATTAGTGAAAAATGAAGATATTTTTAATTTTGAAAGTTTTAGTAGGTTTATCCAAATAAATAATCTTATTACTGCCCCCCAATAATCTTATTATTGCCCAATAAATATTTTATTGCCCCTCAATAATCTTTTTACCACCCCCCAATAATCTCATTATTATCTTCCAATAATCATTTCCACACATTTAATCAAACACCTTCTGTGCATTACCCAACTCGCTAATTTTGCAATAACCATTCATCAAACAACTCTCTATCAGCCTCATTAGGTTACTGAGCGAGCAGAGCTGATCCATCAGACGGTTGTAATTAACCAAAGAGGCAACAAAATCAGGCTTCAGTGCACTCAAAACGAGAAGAACACCCAACGTGCTGTGTGGGGTTTGGGAATCGAGTAGCCTAGTGTTGATACCCGAAAAATCAATATTCATACTCAATAGTTTTTCGAGGCCCAAATACAAATATAGATGCTCAAAAGTACAAATTATGGGCTTTAATAGCTTAAAGCCCATTATGCTAGAAAGAACTCTTGATCTTGCAATTCACTCTCGATCCCGCCTTATTAAATGTCACGCCACGCACGTGGACCCAAGCCACAATCATGCTCTTGGGGCTTACAAGATTGGGTGTGGTGTGGAAGGTAACAGGAGTACATGAAGCCCATTCTTGATTTTTGATTGTCAGCGGTTTTGGACTTGGGACCAAAATCCAAGCCCGACAATCTAAATCTTTACATGGGCATGCAAAGATGAGAGAATCCAAACCCATAAGCTTAAAACCCGATTATCTCCCCAGTAGTCTTTCCAGTAATACAAACGTGAATACTTCTTTTACCCTGCAGTAGTTATCTTATGCTACACTAACATCAAACATGAAGCAAAATCTCTTATTATTTGTCTCTACTAGTCTGGAAACAAGACCAACCAAAAGAAAGTTGCATCCTTTCCCGTAAAGAAATACATAATTTATCATCACTGCAGTAATGGTACATTATGCAGACACATTCCTTGCTTTAAGGATTGTAGTAAGGAGCACGACACGCAAACCCAGTCTTGTTTTTAGTAATTATGGTTTTCAGTCCCTGTACTATTCCACTTTCTTTTTGCCTATAAATTAAGGCCTCTTGCTCTAAGCCAAGGACATGAGAAAATCTCCAAGCAATAGATCATTCAAGCTCCAAGCAATACACCCCCCCCACAAGCAAACCTCAAGCAACAAATCAAGCATTCTCAGCCTCCAACCCAAAACCAATTCAAAGCCTTGCACGACCTTTAAACCCATAAGCCATCCCCAAAAAAAAACCATTCCTTCACTGCAGTAGGCAATACCGTAGCAAACCTCTCACCGCAGCAACCCTCTCATCTTCTGCAACTCATGTGCTTCTAGCTCCCAAACCACATGCCTTCTTGCAAGCCTTTTCATGTAATTTTATTCATCTATCAAAGCTATATAGAGTTTCTGCTACATATCCAGAAACATGCCACCGCAGCAGGCCAACCATACTGAGGGGAATAAGGAAAGACGCTACAAAGCTTTCTTGAAGCTTTGGACCCAGTTCCTGAACTCAGAAGGGGTAAACAGAGAAAATCAACTCAATCAAGCAATCCTAGCAGCCTCTGTACAAATCCACCCCAACACCTAGCGATGATGACGTTGCAGGTGCGCTAGTTAGGGACGCAATCTGAGTCAATAGAGTGGGCAAAGCGATGGTGGGCTTCTTCGAGGCAGTTGGAGTCGCAGAGAGCGTGGATGACGGTGTTGAGGTTGAGCAGTTCGGTGAGGTAGCCACAGAGGCGGATGTGGAGGGCTTGGTCGACATTGCCGTGGCAGGTACAGAAGAAGAAGAAGATTGCGAGGACCTCATCGGCGGTGGGAGAAGAAAACGAAGGATCGGTGCGATCAGGTTTGTCGGCGGAGCCGGAGATGAGGTGGCGTCGGAGTCGGTGGTGAGAGAGAGAAGAGAGAGAGAGAGAGAGAGATCGAGGTGAGAGTATAGTTAGTTAATACGCATATTAAACGCGTATAAAACTTCAATACGCGTATAATTGAAAAAAAAATTCAGTACGGCGTATTGAAATTGTAGACTTGGTTTTTTTGGCGTATTATTGAGTTTGACCTTTTAAAACACATTTTATACACGTATCCGTTTTATACGAAGTAAAAATACTTGGAATTTGAAAATAAAAAATTTAAAGCACTAGTTAATTAAAACGAGTATAAAACTTCAGTATGCGTATAATAAAAAAAAAAAAAAAAAAAAAAACCTTACGTATAGTGTATTGTAATTCGAGCGCTTGATTATATTTTACTTGGGTGCTATATCCTTTTTTTCTTCATGTTTTATCACGTATCATAAATGATATAAAATAAAGCAAGAGTTTAGAATAGATTATAAGTTCTTTTCTTACAACAATAGTGTTTTATATATCCGTATTTTTGAACCCGTTTTTTCTACTACTTGCCGAATTATACACGTATAATTCAAACTTATAAATTTGCCGTATCTCATTTTTTTGACCGAATATTTGACCGTATCGTTAGATTAGGTAAACCGAATAATACACGTACGTTTCTTTACCGAATTATACGTGTCCCATTTTTTACTAACTAGGGGTGAGAGTGAGAGTGAGAGGAGGGAGGGCCGGCGGGATCGTCCCGGTCAGTCGGCGCAGTGGTGAACGAGTTGAGAGAGAGAGAGAGAGAGAGTGTATGAGGACAATACTGTCAAATACTGTTGGATTTGGTAAATGGGGTTAAAAAACTCTTAGTAGAGTAAGTGAGTAATTTTTAAATTAAAATTGGGTAAGTGATCACGGTCCCTAAATATAATATAGATAGATATAGAAGAACACGACATATTTTTCCAACATACATAATACAAATTTTAAGTTTTTTTTTATATACGAAAATATTATAATTAAAGACCTGGTAGGCGGAAAGTAGCAGTCACCTGATGATCACGTGGATTTCCTGATGTGGGCTGGACTCACTTAGTTGGACCCAAAGATTATTGACGAAATGTCATACACATGATTAATGCATGGACAGGTATTTCGTTACTGGGCCGATAATCTAACCCATTCTAACGGCCTGTTTTTGTTAGATTGGGCCAGGTCTTCTCGGTCCAGAAGCAAAACTCAACAGTAGTGCTTCCCGCTCTTTTCCGCGAAACTAATGTCTCTGTTTAAGCCCCCAATTCCCAAATTAATGTATACGTGAAGAAAACTTTGAAACTCGGTCTAGTTATTACAGAACATAACAAAGGCATGCATTCGCCAAAGAAAATGTCTAAATTCGTTGCAATAGCTGCTTCAATTTCACGTGGTAGCTATAGAAATAGAAATTACAGAGTTACACCGGTATCTCCTTGCTCTGTTCCTTGGTTTCATGCTCTGTCGAATAGCGGCTCCTCTTGATCAGCTCCTTCAATTTCTCATAAGCACGACCGAGTCCTGCAACTGCGCTACTTCCCATCAAGCGGCCATTCATTGCGATCAGCTTCACTTGGAATTCACCCAAGGTTACAACAAGAGCTGCAACTGCACTTTCACATAGTGTTTTCAAGTATTGGCATGACTTAATCGCAAGGGTAACGAAACAGATGCTCCAGAAGAAGAGTGCGACCCATCCAAAAGGTGGAAATAGGATGAGCAACTCTAAAATAGATGCCAGAGTTCCAAGCAAGATGCTAGTCCTATTCATGAATTCTCCAAAGTCTGTGTTACTGTGATTAGTTTGGAGTATCATGATACCAAATGATCCACAGTACGCAGATATGTCAATAATAAATAGCCTTATCAGTATAGTATTTCGGTTGTCCAGCACAAATGGAGACGCATTCGTGAACTGCAGTTGGAGGCAAAAGCCTAAAATGGTGATGAGAGAGAGAATGCATTTGTTAAATGCCATTACAGAACTTCTCCAATAGCCGAACTCCTCCATTCTGTTGTTGTGGTGATCATGAGAACATTAATAATGTCATTGAAAGTTTATGTATATGATGTTAGTCTACCAATTAAACTAGTTAAAGACTGGTATCAGTAAGTTGATGATAGATAAGAAACTTAGAAGAATAGTGTTAGAAACAGAGGCCCCCTGTCCCAAATAGATAGGACTTCCCATGGTCTTCAATTTCATTAAGAGATGAAAAATCAATCAAAACTGTTCGGTTATGAGACATCAAGAAGATTATGGAACTTCACGATCTTTGCTTCCAAAAATGTAATCTAATACCAAAGACTACGATTAAAACAAAGATGCATGGTGATAAAAAAGACTTTAACATCTCCCAAGAACCAGCCCATTTTTCTTCACTATTTTTTAAGCTCTAGCAGAAATATATAAGTAACTACAATACCAAAAACTGAGACCCTATTAGTATGTGCCCAGGCTGCCTATAGGAGAATTTGATCAATTTAACTTGATGAAAGTTTAACAAGACACTAATGAATTGAACTTTAACAACAGAAAATTGAAAATGATCGAATTAAAAATTAATTTGTACTGACCTCCATAGTGTTGCATTTACATTCCGGTGACCGTCTCTCCTAATGTAAAAATTGTAGTGTTAAAGAATACTCAATTCTAATTATAAAGTTAGAATTTAATTAATTATGCCTTTAAAAAATGATGTGAGCTTGATAAAATCGATCTTAAATGACTAGATGTCAGATTCCTAGTATACAGTGATATCACTGTAACATGACCAAATGAACGTTACATTTACATTGAACAAATGAGCTATGAGAACTTCCCGTCGCTGACCCGACCCTTCTCATGAAGAATGGCCGAACTACAGGAACTTCCCGTCCCCGTCACTGACCCGACCCGACTCATGAAGAACGCGCCCAACTACAAGAACTTCCTGTTCCCGTCGCTGACCCGACCCGACTCATGAATCGCTCTTCTTGCCGTCGTCATTCACGTCGTCGCTCTCTGGGACTCTGGGTCGTCGCTTACTTCAGTTCGTCACCGAACTCTCTCATCAGAAACCCACATATGGAGCTGGTTTGTTCACGCTGTACGGTTTGAAAAAAATTCTCGCGCGCGCTGTCTCTCCCCTGTAACAACAGTTTTAAGATTTGTAGATGTAAATGGTTTAAGTGCTTGCTCTTCCAAATGTTGACGATCGTTGACGTCGATGCTGAAATCCATTTCAATGGCACTGCTCTATACTTTGAATTCTTCCTTCCTTCAGGCTTCAGCTTGGTAGTGAAATCCTTTCTTCCCCACCACAGCTTGCGCAGCCCGCCCTTTTTATACATGCCACTTATTCGTCGGCAGAAGAATTAGTGTGTACTTCACAAATTTTTTCTTGTTTTCTTGTAACGTGGCTCCGCTCTTGACTCGGTTGTTTATTGTATATGTGCGTGCTCTAAAGTAGCATCTAACTTCGTTAGGGAACATGTGTATATATATGGTAACAAAACTATTTTCTAGCTCTTTGAATAATAAAGAAAAAGCTATACATTCAAAGAAAAAGCTATATAGTTATGCCTGGGCAGTAGGGATTCCAGGCATTTGATTTACACGATCGATCTTGTGGGAGTGTGAAAGAAAAAACAAGATTAAGTTTATATATAAGTGGGCAGCAAATTGAGAGAAGAGATGATCGAGGTTAGGTTTGCACCCCTATTTGAAGACACTAACCCTTGTCTTCCTGGTCTTTCCCTTCCCTTTCCTCCCTATCATGATTCAAGTTAACTATTCTTTCATTCTCTTTCTACCCAGCTCTCTAAGCTTTTAAATTCCAATTAATGGCCAGGAAAGATTGGAAAAAAAATATAAGGACGTACTACTCCTCTAACATTCAAGACTTCCGTATCTTGTGGAAATGAGACTCCCAGATCTTTCACTTTCATCTCTGTCCGACTAGGACTATCTTCCCTCCATAAACGGCCCAAACTATTTTTTGATGGCGACGACGAATAGTTACTCCAAATAGGACTTTTTTTTTTTTAATAGAATTTGATATTATTAGAAATCAAAGCCATAAACACAGGCTAGAGTCTAACAGAACTTACATAAGCAAATCCAGAAATAAGACCGGATAACCTATCTAAGTCACACCTAAACTCATTAGAATCTAAATGGTCGCTCGCTGAACAGCAAACCAACAAAACTAAGTAAGAATAATCTCGCTTTCTAAGGCAAAATCAATCATCTAGTCTAATCTGCCAGCACTCAATTGTGGTACACATATCAACTAGAAACATTTTAGATCAACATATAGAAATCACTCCCACTTGAGAAGGCTTGAAGTTCAGAATGTCTTGAATTTGAATGTCTTAGGCATGCACCTGCTCTTTCCCCCTAGGGTTAGAGCTAGTGCTTGTCCCAAACTCATGAGCAACTAACAACCTCGGCATCAGGTTGGTCTTCTTGCTCTTTGCTTTTTCTGATTCTTCGTCTTTCTTTGCATTTTTTCCTTTTCCAGCTGTTCCATATGGTAGCTTATTCACACTGCCAATGGGGCGTCCTCTCTTCCTTTTAGTTTGTTCCTTGTTGCTTGAAGGTCCCTCCAACAACCCCATATTCACTACATCCAAATTTTTCTTCCCAATAGCAAGACTCAAACGTAATTTTTTTGGAGAGATTGTTACCTCATCAGTTTCCCTAGCTCGACGTTGTCCTGTAATTGGGTTTTCATCCAGCCTTGGTTCATTGAGTTCCCTAATTTGCACATGTCTTCAGTTACGACGCATGGCTACCACCGATGCAAGGAGGAGATTTTCTGGTATGCTCCTTGGTATCTGGGCCTTAAAAATCAAGGTTTGATTGTTAATCACGATCCTATCAGCATTAGGGTTCGGTGTTGCATGACCTCGTAGCACCGTCAGAGCCATGGGTTGTGCCACCACCCCCACCGATGCGTCACTATCTTCAACCAGTTTCGGCCCTAAGCAGGGAAGGCCGACATGAGTGACTAGTCCACAAGTTCCACAACGACCAAAGAGTTTGTCATACCGGAATTGCACCAAAATCTGGACTTCGTCTTCGACCAAAAATCGCCGACGAAAGAGTAGAGGCTTCTCATAATCAATCTCGACTCTGATACGCAGGACTAGAGTCCGGAATGCAGGTCAGTCATATTCCTTGAACTCGCCCAGTCTACTTCCGATCAGACGCATGATGCCCTCAGACCGGAACGCAGGCGGTACTCCTTGCAGCGTCATCCAGTAGGATGATTTCTTCAGGGGCACGTCTGCTACCGGAGTGATGCCATCATATGGCGCTACGGCTACCGGAGCTCTATTGTATCCCCAGGGTCCTCCTTTCCACACTCTGTCCACATCTGATGGGTCAGTAAAGGTGAACAAGACCCTATCATCATTTCTTCGACACTCAGTCTGCCATTGATCCGCCGTGCCAACTGGAATATTCCCAGAAAAGATCGACGAGAGTATTCCAGCGAAGTGAGCAGTTTTCCAACCATGAAGGCTTCGGGTTGTCTCAACCCTTTGGAAGGACGCAGATCCACAGGTTTCTTCCATCAGCCAAAGCTAAGGAGGAGACTAGGCGGGCTGCCATTGCATCAATTGTTGCCATTAACGTAGGAGAGAAAGCAACGCAGTCAAAACCCAAACAAGACTATTGCATTGATGGAGATGAGAAAAAAGAAAATTGATCTAGAATTCAGTTAAAATAAATTTACTACCTTTTATATTTCTTTTACTTTGTATTCTTTTTACTTTCAATATATAAATACTAAAATAATTGAAATATTTATTTGATTAAAAGAATATTCTTCATTATAGTATTAATAGACTATATTACTATCGGCTTTCTAGACCAAGCAAACCCAACCTAGGATTTGAGCAGAACGACGGCGGGCTATCTTTGGTGGCTGGCCGATCTAATACCTGCGAGTTTCCTCGTCAGGGCGAGGCTGCGTAGGGAAGGGCATGTAGGATAGATAGACTCCGAAACTTTGGAGGAATTAAAGATCGCGTTGGTCGATTTGGGTCAGCAGATCTGGCTTCCTTCTCGGCGTCTTGACGAGGGATTTCGACGTCTGGGCTAGGGGATTGCATAGCGACGTCTCTAGTTTCACGTTAGTCACTACTTTTCCGGCTAACTGACACGGGAGTCGGCGATGTTCTCCGGATGCTTTGTGTACTTGAATCGAGGTTCTGGTCTGCAAAGCTTTGGCCTGAGTGGTTTGGTTGGTCGGCGGTCTGCAAGCGACAGTGATTTAAAGATCGCGTTGGTCGATTTGGGTCAGCAGATCTGGCTTCCTTCTCGGCGTCTTGACGAGGGAGTTCGACGTCTGGGCTAGGGGATTGCATAGCGACGTCTCTAGTTTCACGTTAGTCACTACTTTTCCGGCTAACTGACACGGGAGTCGGCGATGTTCTCCGGATGCTTTGTGTACTTGAATCGAGGTTCTGGTCTGCAAAGCTTTGGCCTGAGTGGTTTGGTTGGTCAGCGGTCTGCAAGCGACAGTGACGACCTGATGTCCGGCTGGAAGGGACGGCCGCCTGAAAGTTGGCCGGCGGCGGCGATGGCATGGCAGAACATGATTAGGGCTTCTGCCCACTTTGCTTGGGTGTGGGCTTGGGCTTTTGGGCCTGGGCTGCTGGGCTCTGTCTTGGGGGTCTTCAAGGAGGGTGTCTTGCCACCCTTAATGTTAAGAGTGGGCCTAACCTGAGATGTGGACCTTCTTGGGTATTTGGGTCGTTATATGGTCCATGACCAATCAATTTCGGATCATGACTGCTACGGGAGTTAGTAATTATGTGGAATGAGATTGGCTTTTGTTATAGCGGCTTATGAATAAGGAGGTGCTCATATTTTTTTGCTAGGAAGTGGCTTTCTGTTGGTACCGCAATTGCAAGCCTGGCCAATGGGGATGCTCGTCAATGATTTTACACTAGAAGACACGGAGTTTCTTTGTTTATAAGTTCGCTAATTTTAGCGAGCTTATCATCGACTTGTAATGAGTCTGTTTTGCTTAGAATAGGGATTCCGGATTTTCTTGCCGGCTATCTTGTTGTAAGTACAGTTAGACTCTAGCCATTGGCAGTCTGCCGGCTATTGATCTTAATGATATCAATTTCTATTCAAAAAAAAAAGAGGCTATATTACTACCCTAAAACCCAAGATAATTTTGAAGTGCAGATTTTTTATATATTTCTATTTCAATTTAAAAATTGAATTTTATATTGAAATAGTGTTGAAATAATGAAATTTCAACTAAAAAAAAGCTCAGAACTAAACTATTTATAAAAAAAATTTGATACAGTTCAATTCCTAATAATTAACACAAAAACTAGATCCTTTCCAGTTGATCTAATTCCTAGTCAACTCGCTTCCCAAGCTAGCCTCAATGCTTTAGCTTTGGGACGATTATATGAGGATCTGAATTTACTTTTGGAATCTCATCATAATTTGAAAGTTAGTTATGTTAGTAGAAAGGCAAATGTAATTGCCCATATGTTAGCTGCAATGGTAGTAATCTTGTGCAGGATTGTTTTTATGTTTCAGTCCCAAGTTTTCTAGCAGCTGCTATTGCAGCTGAAGTTCCAGCTTTGTAATATGAGTTTTATCAATAAAGGGCTTACCTCCTGATGTGCTCATATTATCCTATATTTCTATGCCTCTTAATCTTGGTTTTTATGTTTAGTTCTCCTTATTTATGATTCATTTACATCTTTTAGTGTTTTTGTAGGTTTGTTACATAGAAAGAAGAAAATAAGCCAAAATGAGCTAAGTAGGATTGAAAGGCAATGTGCAATATGAGACTGGGAATCTGCCTGTGCAGAACTTCTAACTTCGCCGAATTACTGGGAAAATCTCGGATCTAATCAGACAATGAGCCTTATATCATTGGAAAGCTACGGATGTCTACTTTCTGTAGAATTTTATGGATCTCAATTTTGATTCTTCTAGAGCAAGTCATGATTATTTGAGTGAAGATAGGTCAGACAGGAAATCTGCTCGGGAATTTACAACCATTCATGGAGAACTCAAGTTCCGTGGCACAAGATGGTCAAGCCTAATGTTTCAAGGAAGTTAATTCAGATGAGGATTCAATGATAAACTTATTCCTACTTCTACAAGAGATATTTCAAGGTTTTCCCATTCCAAATGAAGAAAGGAATCTAAACCCAAGTTTTACAAGGAAACATGAAGCCAAAGATGAGCAGAAATCTTCTCTATATAAGGGAGCACGAATTTACATGAGAAAGGGAGTCTTGGAGCACATTGAAGATGCCTAAGGAGCGGAGACGACGCATCCATCTTTCCCTTCTTTTCCCTTTCCATTCTTTTTATTTTCTTTCTATATATGTTTTATTTAGTTATCTTTTGTTAAACCTTTTCTAGGGTTAGGATGATGCCCTATCATGATTGTTTATGTACTTTGATGTTTTATTGATGGATTTATAGTTTCTTTATGATGAATGCTTAATCACTATTTGAATTGATGCTTTATGTTTAAATTCTTTGATTAATCACTATTTGAATTAGCTTCTTGTGATTAAGTGTGGTAAATTACATTATTACTTGAGAAAGACTAATGGTTTGCTTGGTTCCCTTGTTTTCTAAAGCGTAGTGAGTCTTGCATGTTAAATTTATACCTGAGAAGGATAAACTGCATAGTTAGGATATAAGATCTTTACCCGAGAGAGAGAGCATCATACACTCAAGGAAAACTATGGTCTAGAGTACCTGAGAAGGACTTAGATACGAGAATTATCATCTAGAGAAACAAAAGAATCTGTTAATTGCATTAAAACATAAATATGATTGTTAGTGGTTGATTCTGAAACCCTAGGTTTTATCATTATTTCTTTCTTTCTTTAATTTTTACATTATTTGTTTAGTCGAAAACCTTAAAATCATATCTTCTTTAGTTTGATTGTTTATGTGTTTGGATTAATTAGGTTAGGATTTAAATTGATTATCAATTCTCAGTTGGAACGACCTCGTACTTGCATACTATACTAACGACTATTCGTGCACTTGCGAGTTTTAATTAAAATTTCACAACAAGTTTTTGAAGCCGTTGCCGGGGATTGATGATTGATTTTGATTCTAACTTGATTACCAATCTGATTTTATATTTTATTTATTTAGTTTCTACAATTTTTGAAAAAAAAAAAATCAATAATTCATTAATTTCAAGCCAAAAAGGACAGGTTGATCAAACTTGTCCTCCCTAAAACAACTCCAAAATCTCAGTCCTCCTCCTCTCTCCAGTTTGGGTCAATGGGGATGGTCGCTTTCCCACTATTCTTGTTTTTATTTATTTATTTATTATTATGATCATTATTATTTATTTTTTATATGACTATGCTATTCTTGTCTTCACTCTTCACCATATAAATTTATTTTGATCAAATAAAAGAGGAAAGGAACTGTTTCGGACTGTTTCCAACCAACATTGTACGTCTATACCCAATTTAAAGTCACTGTAATCAAACATTCAGCCCTCCCCTACGCAACTTCTTAACACACCGCTCTTTCTTTATTCATAAGTTCTACTAGAATTCAACTATACCACACACCATGGATTTGGAACTATACCACACACCAAAATAAGACGAGAAAAAATTCTTCGCATCTAACAATTTAAGAGATGTTAAAGGAAAAACATATTGTGTGCCTTCGTCAAAGCAACTGACGGAGAGGGAATTCAGGAATCAGTGATTACCATCAATCAGCACAATTATAGATCAATCAGCATTCAATGTATTTAATGTAATTAATATTTCCATTGTAACTTTATCCCTATATAAATTGACTATGAAATGAAATGAGTAGACCATTCCGATCCATTTTTACTTTAACACGTTATCAGCACACTCAGAGCAAATAGCCAAAAGAAAAAAAATCCTAATTTTTTAGTTTTCTTTCAATCAAAAAGAAAAAAAAAAACCCTAGAAGAAAAAATAGTTTCTTCTTTTGCTGCTGCCTCCAACAACAAAACAAAACAAAAATCCTATCCGAGCATCAGCCTGCCTTCACCTAGGCTTCAGCCTTGTGCAACAGCAGCCATCAATCACAGCAGCTCACCGATTCCGCTTAGCTACTACCTCACCCATCGCTGTCCTGCCCAGCCCAGTCCCCCCGCGCGCGCGTCACCGATTCCTGCAGCACCAATCTTGTCGCTGCCTAAGCCCAGCGCTCTCTAGCCGCTGCCCTGCGCACCCGCGCCTTGCAACCTCCCCCGGCAGTACCTGCAAGCCCGTGATGCACCCTAGCAACGCGACCCCTGCAGCCTAGTCGCTCGTCTCCACCCAGCCCCGATATCAACTGGGGTTTCTGCAAACCAGAAGGGAGCGAAGAGAAAAAGGAAGAAGAAAAAAAAAAAAAAAAGACTTGACCCGACCCAAAGTAAAGACCCGGCCCAAAAATAAAAAAAGGCCTCTGCGGCC
>BDJD01002621.1:0-11260 GCA_002564525.1 Rosa multiflora | reverse complement strand
TTTGGGGGTGTCATCATTTCACCCCCTGTACTTTCAATTTTGAATTTTTACCCCCTAAACTTTTCAATTTCAATCAGCCGTATCCAATTTCTACTATTCCGTCCAAATTGGATGTTAAGTTTGACTTTTGAGGACTAAAATGGTCATTTCAACATTAAAAAATTAAAAAATTTAAAAAAAATTATTTTCTGTTTTTCTGTTTTTCTGTTTTTTAGTTTTTTTTTTTTTGTCTGTTTCTTCTTCTTTTTTTAATTTTTTTTTTAATTTTATTTTGTCTTCAACCTATACACCACAACCTAGAGTATTTTTTTTGTTTTTATAAACCTATTATAATTTGTGGTGTATAGGTTGAAGACAAAATAAAATAAAATAAATAAATAAAACTAAAAAACAGAAAAACAGAAAAGAATTTTTTTTAAATTTTTTAATTTTTTAATGTTGAAATGACCATTTTAGCCCTCAAAAGTCAAACTTAACGTCCAATTTGGACAGAATAGTAGAAATTGGATACGGCTGATTGAAATTGGAAAGTTTATGGGGGAAAAATTCAAAATTGAAAGTACAGGGGGTGAAATGATGACACCCCCAAACCTCAGGGGGGTAAACTGAAATTAATCCTTATAAATATGTCATTTCAGTGCTGCAACTGATAGTTTATCTGGAAAATTAAACAAATTTTTTTACTGGCTATATAACCCTTTTAAGTACGCATTAAGGACTGCAGAAAACTCAAACCCCAAAACTCCCTCACCAAGACCAAGTGCTTTGTCAAATACCAAAATAAGAAATTCATCATGAACTCTTCCATTCATTGTATTTAAAAAAAAAAAAAAAAACTAACTGTTAACCCCAATTTCTAGGGCTAGGTGTTTAAGCCCGAAAACCCGAGATCCGGACCATCCCGTCAAAACCCGACCTGTACGGGCCGGGCCCTGACTTTCAGAAATGCAAAAACCCGTTAGGCCCGTTTTAGATAACAGAAACATGTATCCCTATATTATTTGTTATAAAATAAGACTCAAAATCCTTATCATAGGTACGATCTCACTGGATTACAATCATCAGCCCTAAAGGCCCAAACGTAGTTCACTCCACTCCCACTCTACACAATCTGCTGAACCTAACCTAGCCGCCTCTCCTCCTTCGGTCATCACTCAACACTCATCACGATCAGCAACCTAACCGCCTAGCCTAGCCGTGTCTCCTGCCTCTCATCCCTCGCCTTCTTCTTTCTCGGTTTCTCCCTCTCTGATTCTCCTTCTTTCTCCACCTCTCCTAGCCTAGTTATCAGTCATCACGATAGCCAAGGCTAGCCGCGCCGCCTGCCTCTCCTTTCTCCTATTCTCTTTCTTTCTCCGCCACTCCTAGCCTAGTCATCACGATCGCCGTACGACCGGCCTCCACAAAATCCGGCTCAGAGAGTCAGAGGCTTCTTACCTACAGCATGATCTCGGCGCTCGTCGATCCAGTTTCTCCCTCTCCGATTCTCCTTCTTTCGCCGCCTAGCGTAGTCATCACGACCGAACAACCTCTGCAAAATCCCTGAGAGGCCAAGACGTTAATTCGGTGATTGTTCTGGCCGGTCTTCTAGCCTAGTCACCAGTTGCGATTGTTCTGGTAATTGTTCGAATCTTACTTGATTAGCTACAAATAAGGGTTTTGGAAATTATGTCCCTTTGTTACTATAAAGTAAATTGATTTGAACTCTTTGTTTGTTTGTTTGTCTATAGCTCTCAGTGCGATTGTGCGAAGAATCATACTGCTCTTGTTATGGCTCTGGAGGTTTGTTTCTTATGCCAGTGTTACTGAATCAGTAGTTTAAACTTTAAAAGAGACATGATTGCTATTTTTGATTGGCTTCATCATATGAATAAGGTCCAGTTTGTTAGTGGAATTTTGGTGGGGCTCTTGAATAATTGTTTTGTTTTACTTACTGGTTTATTGTGGGCATATGCTTCAGACCTTGGTTAGACAGCATTCTAACAAACTGGAATCACCCAAGCTGAAGAAGGCTGGAAAAATGGCTGCTAAATTGGTGTATTTGAATTAAGACTTTCTATTTCATTGCATATTTGTATTTTAATTTGGACTTCGTATTTAAATTTGGACACTTTCTATTTGAATCGTAGCTTCAATTGTTCTTGATAAGTATTTGAATTTGGATATTATGTATTATGGATATTCCAATTTGTAGCTTGAACTTTGGATCTTGATATTGTGTTTTGATTCAAATCTTCAACAGGTTGATATGAATGAAATCTGGATATATAGCAAAGTAGATTTGTATATATATATATATATATATATATAGGCATATGGCAAAGGTAAAATACAGGTTTTTAGGCCCGAAAGCCCAGCCCAAAATGAAACGGGTCCGTCCCGGGCCGGTCCTTGTTTGTGTCAAAACGGGCTTTGAGCCCGGGCCTAATGAAATATAAGTCTGACCCGGCCCGTGCCCAGCCCTACCAATTTCAAAACCTAAATCATAAAATAAACAATAATCTACAACTCTAATTTGATGGATATATCAACCCCTCTTATGGTTTCATAATTATTGGTCTTTGATCTGTAAGTAAGAAGAGAAATTTTGGTGACCAAAATCATTTTGAGTTCCCCATCTCTAGCTGTTTTGTTGTTATTGACTTTAAGGTGTCAGACTTCCTCCATGGAGGATTGGATTATTTGTTCTCCTTTGATATAAGCAATTTCTTTTTTAAGAAAAAATTCATCAATCTTCCATTCATGCTTTGCCAGAATATGAGAGAAGAACACTTCTCGATTTTTATTTTTTTTTGCTAATCTCATATTTTATTTATTTTTTCTTATAAAAGGAAATTTAATCCATGGTTATGCTGTGGTTATATATGGTCAAGAGAAGATTCATCAAATAGGAAGTACATCACTATTACAAAGTTCAATTGCAGATTATTTAAGCCGTTGAGGCGCAAAAATCCTAATCATCCTAGACAAAAAGATAAAGAAAATGATGTTGGAAGCTCATGTTGCCTGTAGTGAACTCCTGCAAGGCAAGAGAGGCAGAAAGCTAGGTGACTTTATGCATATGCTCTCGCAAGCGTACGAGTCGTTGTCAAGTAAGGGAAGTATTAGAACCTTGATTATCGTACCTCGGGAATTAGGTGTTGGACCTAACCGAGGTAATTAGCACTAGAATAACTTAAAAGCACACAATGAAATGAAAATAAAAATAAAAATAAAATATTCACAAGCTAGACACTAAGCCTACTAAGCCTCGGCAATGCTCGGCTTAGCTCACACTAAGCCTAATCAAAGCCACTAACTTGTAGCCCAAATGAGTTATGCACAGTTGAGTCGATGGATTTAATATTTGAGAGTTGATTTGAACTTAACAAAAAATAATAAAATGCAAAGTGATTAATAAAAATGCAAGGAAATTAAACTAGAAAAGTGTGAACAATATAATGAGAATGTCGGGTGATAGGGAGGTTCCTTCACCCAAATCTCATGTGTCGGAAGCTAATCTAATGTAGATGCAAATTTTCTACTTTGGCGGTAGTCGTATCCAAGGCTGTTCAAGGCTCAAGGACAGAAATTCTCTTTCTTGGTATTCCTACTCCGGTTCAAGGGTCGTAGGAACTCACTTGGCATGAATTAGAGCCGGTTCAAGGGTCTCTAATTCACATCAAAAGGCCTAAAGATCGAAGAATTAAACTACTAAGCGACTCGCCCGCGCATTCACGCAACGGGTGTAAATCACCATGCTTATAACCCCTCGAATACGAAATTGAAGGTTTCTAGCTTAGGAATTAGAGGGGGTCAAGCCTCTAACTCCATCCTAGACATGCTCAAAAATACACACCCTAGAGTTGACTAGGCTCCTAAACAAGCATTTTAACCTAACAAAAATATATATAAGCATCCATCATATGAAAATTACATCATGCATTACATTAAAATAAGCATCTTTTACACAAGATTTGGACTAGGGCACACAACCCTAGCCCCCAACAACAAAACTACTCACTACCCATCACTAAACAAACATCAATATACATAATTTAAAGAGGAACAAAGTGAAGAGAAGTAGGAGTAACAAGAAAAAGCCACAAATTGCTATAAAGCAATTATGGCTAGCCTTGATTTATGGCTCCCCACTTTTACCTAAATTTAATGGTGATGAAGTTCTTGATGCTTGGGCTTCCCCTTTGAAATTTGTGGAATTGATGAGAAGATTGAATCTTAGTGAGGTGGATCTTGGTGAGGTGAAGAAAAGATGAGAAGGAGGAAAAGATGAGATATGAGGTGAGTGGGTTCGGTGTTAGAGAGAAAAGATGATGAAATAGGTGGTGCGGCTGTTTTTGGTTGAGCTGAGAGAGAATCTGAGAGAATAGGGTTTTATGGGAGAAGAATAATATATATGTGGTCTCCTTAATTGAATGTGTGGCTGGTCGTTTTGCAAAAGAGAGGAAGATAAGGTCATGTGCTAATGACATCAGCAAATGAGAAAGAAATAAAAAGTAGCACGTGGTGTGCTGGTGGCTTTGGTTCATGATTAACCAATTAATTGGTTAATTAACCACGTGGTGTGGTGTGTTGGTCGAGCGGCCTAGTCTGAAACTCTCAGGTCTAGCGTTCGAATCCTAGCTCCACCCCGTGGCCAGCAGATTTGAGGGACCTAGGTTGATTAAACACCAAGGTTCATGCGTCTGCGGTGCAGTGATTAGTGTAGCTACACTGGGATACATTGTATGAGGGTGTGTGTGGTTACTATTGTCGTCCAAACCTTAACAAAAAAAAATTAATTGGTTAATTAACGAATTAGTTAATTGGCTAATTAATTGAGTATCTGCCATTTCATTTAATTCATTCTCCATTTTCTTCTATTTCTTTCTTTTCTCCTCTCCTTCTTTTCCTTTTCCCGAGCTCAAATCAATGATTGTCACATATTTGCTTGCATTGATCGATTGACCATTGTTGACTTTTCGTCTTTTTGTCGATAACTCCAATTAGCTCCATTTTTGCACAACTTCTTCCAAACTTCACAACTCCGCTTATTTACTACAATATGAATAAAAATATTGGATTAATTACATAATAATTGACTTGAGGATTAAATTATTTATAGTATTTTAGACACAATTACATGCATAGAAATGCGTGTAATCACTGGGTAGAAGTGGGAATAAAATACTAAGAAATTTGCTGCAGTCCCAAACCAAATCAAACCGACCGGTTTGCATAGAAATGCGTGTAATCACTGGGTAGAAGTGGGAATAAAATACTAAGAAATTTGCTGCAGTCCCAAACCAAATCAAACAGACCGGTTTGCTCCTTTTTTGGTTTTAAGAGAACACTATGCGGTCCAAAATCATACTAGCATTTTGTTTTCAAGATCCCGATATACACTAGACTGAATCGCCACGTGTCAATCGTTATTTGCTCTTTTGCGAATTTTACCGTGGTTTGATAGTTGTGCTTTGAAATAAAAATAGACATTATATTGAGTTAAGTTAGAATTTAGTAAATTATGCTTATAGAAAATGTTGTGAGCTTGATAAGGGTCATTGATCTTATATGGTAAATGACTAGATCGTAGTATACAAGTGATGTCACTCTGTAAAATACCCAAATGAACATTACATTGAACATATTTCATTCAATCCTTGATGTTCAAATCTTTTATGAGACTCAGAGCTAATCATCTATGGTAGTATTTTGGAATGAAAAGACTTTTAAAAGCTGGACTGAAAATGGGAACTTAATTTTGCCCAACTTGTCAAGAACATATCTCCTAGTTTTCATAACAAAAACATTTACTCAAATCAATTTGAATACAATAAAGGGATAGCTATATAATATAGAGTATGAGTACTAGAGAAATTTTAAATACACACCCCTAATTACTTAATGCACTCCCTCTATATTTTTTATCATCAAACTTCCATCTCTGCCCCTCCTTATTAGTAAATAAATAAATAAAATAAAAACAAAGAACAATCCACAAAAATAAAATAAGAATTGCCCAGTACTATTTGGTCAAATGGCATAGTCTCCCCTCTATAAATGGGAGGTTGTAAGTTCGACTCATGAAAGACTAGTTGTAGCATTTGAGTTATTTGTTTGATAAAATAAAATAAAATAAAATAAAATACTTTATATATCATTAAAGATATTATTATAGGGTTAAATTTTCTCCTCGTCTGCATAATACAATCGATCTCTCTTCAAGATCATAACTGAAGGACATCAATTGCAAATTAAATAATTGTAAACCACACGAATAATTAGCAGGCAATCAACTTGATTGAAACATATTGATTATTGAAAGAGGTTATAAAACCATCAAATATATCTTAGATACATTAATACATCATCATCAAACTGGTTTGCAAAACAACCACCCCGGCTCATTTTTTATCGATTTTAATATTGATTATGATTATATAGATTATGAAGATACTAACATTGAATCTTTTAAAATCTTAGAGACATCAAGTTTGTTAACTAGGAAAAACAAATGTAATAAAGTTAAGTTATTCAATCTTCTAACTATATACAAACCTCATTGATAATAAATTAAGAAGAATAATAATTAAAAATCACCATATTAATGTGTCAAAATTAATTAGCAATTAATTCCACAATAAATCAAAAAACAAAAAGGAGAAAAAATTGTAGGGGAGAGATCAGAGAGAAAAATGAAGGGTAGGAAGGGAAACATGCGGAAATGTTAGTTAATTTGTGGAGATGCTGAGAGTCAACAGAAGTGTCGTCCGACATTAGTTCCACTTCCAGCTTTCTCCAGAGCTTTCTTGTGTTTTTGGAAACCATGGAACACTCTACTTGTTTTTTTTGTTTGTTTTTGTTTTGAAAGGCGGCTTGTGTTTAATGACGGAATGAGGGATAATCAAAGATTTGCCCAATTTGTAAACATAAAACTGAATGACGAAACTGACCACATATTTTCTTCCTGAAATAGAAATTCCACTTGAACCTAAAAGTCTGTAGGGACATTTTTGTCAAAGCTTCAATTTTGATTGCGACAAGCATAAATTTCCAATAATTTTGTGAAAAGTCATTGACCGGAGGGTTGACCGGATGGCTAACGTGGCACTGATGTTGACGTGTCATGGGTCCCCCTTGCTGACGTGGCGTGGGTCCCCCTTGCTGAAGTGGCGTGGGTCCCTGCCTTGGGCTTCTTTTCCTTTCCCTTTTTTTTTTCTTTCTTCTGCCGGTTTTTCTGTTGGATGATCAGGCGGCCGGTTCAGCAAGTTTTAGGTCGGTTTTTTTTTTTTTTTTCCTGTTCCTGAATCTTCAGATCAAGTGGTTTTTGCTAGCAAAATTTGGTGGAAATTGGAGGTCCGGAAGATGGTAAACGGGTGGAATATTTGCTGCGGGTTGTATGGAGCTTCCGGTGGCCGGTTCGGTAGGTTTCCGGCCGGTTCTGGGTTCCTGGGGTAGAGCGCGTCAAGTTGTGTGGTGGAGGCAGAAAAGGGTTCAGGGTTTTGTATTCAGATTTAAGGTTTTAGCTTCTTGAATCAGGGTTTGGCTATTTGTTTCAGGGTTAGGGCTTCGTGCTGATAACGTGTTTAAGGAAAACTGAAATTGGGAGAGAATTGAGTTGTGCTTTCATTGATAATAGGGACCTCTTTATATAGAGGATTACAAGCATAGAGATAGAGTTGTACATTGAAACATAATCGTACATTGATTGGATATCTCCTAAGATTCTCTGAGAATATCTCTAATATAAACCCTATTTCAATTAGAGCAAGTAATCTCGAGTTTGGGCCATACACATATTCTGGATTTACTTGAACTCAATCCACAAAAATAAAGTAAGAATTGTTTAGTACCATTTGGTCTAGTGGTATAGTCTCCCCTCCGTAAGTGGGAGGTTGTGAGTTCGACTCACAAAAGACTAGTTGTAGCATTTGAGTTGTTTATTTGATAAAAAAAAATGCTTTATATATCAAAATGTTAATTAAATATATTCTTTTATGGTTAAATTTTCTCCTCATTTGCATAGTACAATTGATATCTCTTCAAAATCATAACTGAAGGACGTCAATTGCAAATGAGATTATTTTAATTCACATGAAGAATTAGCGGGCAATCAAATTGATTCAAACATATTGAAAGAGGTTATAAAACCATCAAATATATCTTAGATACATTAATACATCATCATCAAACTGGTTTGCAAAACAACCAGCCCGACTCATTTTTTACCGATTTTAATATTGATTATGATTATATAGATCATGAAGATACTAATATTGAATCTTTTAAAATCTTAGAGACATCAAGTTTTTTTAACTAGGAAACACAAAGGTAATAAAGTTAAGTTATTCAATCTTCTAATTATATACAAACCTCATTGATAATAAATTAAGAAGAATCATAATTAAAATTACCATGTTAATGTGTCCAAATTAATTAGCAATTAATTCCACAATAAATCAAAAAACAAAAAGGAGAAAAAATTGTAGGGGAGAGATCAGGGAGAAAAAGGATGAGTATGAAGGAAAACATGGGGAAAATTGTTAGTTAGATGCTGAGAGTCAACAGAAGTGTCATCCGGCATTAGCTCCACTTCCAGCTTCCTCCGGAGCTCTCTTGTATTTTTGGAAACCATGGAACACTCTGCTTTTTTTTTTTTTTTTTGAAAGGCGGCTTGTGTTTAATGACGGAAGGAGGGATAATTAGGGCCGGGACGGGCCGGTTACTGATTGATACCGAGCCCGGTACCGAAAATATTATCCGGGACGGGACGGGATTACGGTTTTTCAAGGTTGGTACCGAAGGTACCGAAACCGACTGGGATCGGGTCGGGTCCGGGCCCAATTCGAGATACCCGATTCCTTTTTCTTTTCTGTTTTTCCCCACACAGATGATCACATTATCTGATTCAGACTGTGGATCTGAATGAACTAATTCAGTAATAATCCACTCAACAATACTATAAACAAGTGGAAACCAGAACAAGACCACCCCACATCATTAAGCCGAAATCACATTATGCAGAAACAAGTGGTCAATTACAAACAGGTAAAAACATGGATTTTCTATTGTACTTTGAGCAGTGCATCCATGCTCACAACGATCCCTGAGAAAAGGAAAGTCTTGCAAACCAAATATACCATTCTAATACCAGAAAGAATCATCATTTTGCTTGATCTCAACCAAGTCCAGAACTCAAACCACAAGATTTGCATCAACGTAGCACAGAATTCAAGTGGCAATTCTAATATAAAACATCACAATTCACAAATCTGAGGCCATAACAACAATTTAAAGATCTATCTGATAAAATAAAGAGAGACCCGTAGCTTGTAATAGATCCAAAGGAGCGAAATTATGAGAAGAATTCAGTAACTCCTGAAGAAATTGGAAACCCTTGCGAAAGAGGACGAGATACTCAACCCCAGATCTTCAACCCTCCCTCCACACCTTCGATTCTCCTCGATTTCAAATTCAAAATCAAATCGATTTCATATGGCACAGATCGAACAGATTAGCGAGTACCAAGCCTCCTTGATTGTTGATGATGACGAAAAAAGCCACGATTCCGGGTCGGACTGCTCCAAATCGAGCTCCTCCTCGATTGTTTCGGATCTGTTTGAAAGTAAGGTCGAGGATGGTGCTTGAAGCCTTGAATCCTCACAATAAAGTAAGGATTGGGGATCAGGCTTGCTGTGTGAAGGGAAATTGGAAAGAAATTGGGGATCGGGGATTTAGATGAAGAACAGAAGAAGAATTGGAGAGTGGAGAGTGGAGAGTAGAGAAGAGAGTGGAGATCGATCGATGTCTTTGGAAGTTTGGAGAGTGGAGACTGGACTAGAAGAATTGGGGATCGATCGGCTTAGGGCCTTAGGCCGTTTAGTTTAGGTCAAAATGTTTTGATCAAGTGTGGTCATTCCTTTGTGTTCCCACTAGGCCTCATCAACGGGCTGGGCCGGGCCGGGCCTAATTACATTTTTAAATAGTCACGGGCCGGGCCGGGCCGGGCTTCATTGTAAATCAACGGATCCAAGCCCGTCCATAAAAGGCGGGCCTTGCGGGCTTTTTCGGGCCGGGCCGGGTAGCCCACCTTTTTTCGGGCCGGGCCGGGCTTTTCTATAATGCATTTTATTGTGCAATATTTAGCCTCATCCACATCAACTAATTTTACTCAACCCATTCAACTAATCTTGCTTCTAGATCATCTCAGGTCATATTAAGGATGCTATTTTTTTCCTTTTAAAATTTTAAGGGGTTTGGAACCTAGCCGAACTAGGAGGCTCATCCCCACGCCCGTTTTAATGTACTAAAATAAAAAGACAGAATACAAAGTGTCCCAATTTACAAATTACAACTTAGAACGAAAGCAAATTATTAATACAATTTCTATGAATTTATCTAATTAAGCATATTGTCTTCCATTCAGACTTGGTATCATTGAGGTTCACACTTAGAATCTGCCTGCAGCCCTGCATAATTGGTACATCCCTGCAAAAAATTCTTGAAATGAGGACTGAGGCCGTGGTCGATCGGAGACTGAGGCCGTGGTCGAGACTGAGACGGAGGCCGTGTGAGAGTGAGTCGATCTGAGAGAATGAGACAGAGCCCGTGGTCGAAGTCGAAGGGCTGGACTGAGGCCGTGGTGGTCGGAGACTGAGGCCGTGGTCGAGACTGAGACGGAGGCCGTGTGAGAGTGACTCGAGACTGAGAGAATGGACTGAGGCCGTGGTCGATCGGAAACTGAGGCCGTGGTCGAGACTGAGACGGAGGCCGTGTGAGAGTGAGTCGATCTGAGAGAATGAGACAGAGCCCGTGGTCGATCTGAGAGAATGGACTGAGGCCGTGGTCGATCGGAGACTGAGGCCGTGGTCGAGATTGAGACGGAGGCCTGGAGGCAATGGATGGAGGGTTGGAGACAGCGGCTGAGTGACCTGAGTCGAGAGAGAAAAGTCGTGAAATAGCGATAGGGAGATAGGGTTTTGATTTTAGGTCAAATACGGTAGGGATCGTTCTATTCCGGGGATTGAGGGTACACCTGTCATTGTCAAACAATTAAACAATTAAAATTAAAAAAAGTATAATATTTACAAAGATATAACAAAGTATATACATATTTACGAAAAGGGGGGATTTTTGGTTTTTATTTTCGAAAAAATAAACTAAGTTAACAAAACAATTAAAATGCAAAAACATAAACATACAAATGGAATGAGAGAACAAAGATCAAAACCGAAACATATGATTAAAATTGATTCAAACCCTAATATTGTTCATCTAA
>BDJD01002620.1:16488-39763 GCA_002564525.1 Rosa multiflora | reverse complement strand
ATCAGCAAAACCTTCCAAAACACATGTCGTTTTGGAATGGGGATAGAGAACGCAGGCCAGCGTTGGCGGCGTACTTGGTGGTGATGGGTCTGAATCCATCATCTCTCTGTAGGGATAGAACAAGCCCATATCAATCGTACATCTCAAATACTGAAAGATATATTTTACACCAATCCAATGGTGTCGCGTTGGCGCAAAGCTATATCTAGCTAACAAGTTCATTGCAAACGAGATGTCCGGTCTTGTGCATTTAACTAAGTATAATAATGCGCCTATTGTACTTATGTAGGGCACTTCCGCCTCTAGCACATCTTCGCCATCATCCTTTTGACGAAGATGATCCTTTTCAAGATCAAGACTACGGACGATCATGGGGGATGCTTGAAGGTTTGACCTTGTCAAAATGCCTAAGCATCTATCAACACAATGCTCAAGTTCCAAACCGAGACATAATCGTGTTCTCCCAAAATCCTTCATCTCAAACTCAGATTTCAAGTGTTCAGCGGTTTCCCTTAACTCTTTAAGGGCTTCCAATGAAGATCATGTCTAACATGAACCGCGATAGAATCCGAAACTTGTTATGGAAACGCGTGGGCATATCCCTTCCCAATCGAGTAGTCATCTTAGATTCAATCTTATTGTAAACAGCTCTGTGGTCTAGAGCTACTTGACTTGGCTAAATGAAGTTCACCATGAACCTTCATGTACATTCCGTATCTAGATCCCCATAGAGATACGTAGTGACCATATTTGTAAGCTGCATGATCAGTTATTCGGAAACTACCTTACTGACAGGGTAGTGGAGTGCAATGACATCCATTACGAGAGAATATGTCTCATCGTAGTCGATTCCAGGGCGTTTTATGAGAAGCCTTGGGCCACAAGGCGAGATTACCATATCTTTTTCTCACTACGCTTTCTAACGAAGACCCATTAGTCAACAGGTTTATGTTAGGAGGTGTTGGCATCACTAGCTCGAAAACCTTCCTCTTCGTTAGAGAATCCATCTTAACCTGGATCGCATCTTTCCATTTAGGCCAAATTTCTCTACGTTGGCATCCATTCATCAACAGAGCCATCAGACTCAACAAACTCATGTGCATTGAAATGCGCAACTACATCATCAATTATGATGGAGTTTCTATCTCACGTCTCATATACACTAGTGTAATTTTCATAGAGCTCTATTCTCAGGAATAGGTTCTGGCGTTGAGGCGTCTCCCAACGATAACCATAATCCGGAAGATTCTCATGAGATGGATTTTGAGTCTTGATGATCAAAGGATTGGAATGACCCAAAGTATCCTTCGAACCCACGGGCCTCCCACACATCCTAGCTGGGGCCATGGCCTATAACGCCAGAATGCCACTCTCTTTGGCGTTGGCGCCATGCCTACCTCCTTGTAGGGTGGTGCTACATCCTCTCGTAGGGACGTCCATCCTTGCAGGCATGTTTGCAGCATATTTGTGTGATCTCGTCACTTTAACGGGGATCAAGATGAGACATAGTGGGGACAGGCCACGACATCTTGTTATTCTTGCTGAACATCAGTGTTCTTTTCTCCCCCTAACGATGGGAAGACTGTCTCATCAAAGTGAAAATCTGCAAATCTAGCGGTAAGGAGATCACCTTGCAAGGATATTAAGTGGCGGACGATTGTTGGAGTCTCAAATCCAACGTAGTTGCCCATTATTTTGTAAAGACCCATCATAGAGCGCTGTGGCGGTGCAATTGACACATAAATAGCTCACTCAAATGTACATAAGTACGATACTTGTACCTAGTCACTAGCTGTAATGCAAAGGTAAATCGTACCCTATAATTAGCATAGCTGCATGCGATATTGCATCACCCCAAGTGGATATAAGGGGATTGGTGCGCATTGCCAATGTCATGAGTACCATCGTAGTCGTTTCCTTGAGATCATTTAGGTGTGTTCATGGGAATATGATGTCCAATATCAGTCCCAATGCAATAACCATCGAAAGTCTTCGATGTAAACTCTTTAGTATCGTCAAGTCCAATTGACGGAATATGATGATCTGGGGAGTGAGCCCGTTGTCATATGATATTTGCTAGAAGTGTAGCATAAGCAGCATTACAAGTGGACAATGGCACAACACGTGACCAGCGTGTTTGTGTGTCAACGAATCATCATGAGATAGTTAAATGTCCACAAGTTGGTTGAATTAGTCCACACAATCCCTATGGATTCTATGTAAGAACAGAATAAGTATTTTCAAATCCTTTGCATAGGACGGTCTCAGTCCTAATTTCCCTAAGGAACGGGCTCTGTAAAATGAGCGAGAGGCTTTAGAAGCAATCAATGAGGATTTTGGTTGGGCCTGAGCGTTTGAAACGCTATTTGAAGCAAGTTGGTGATTGCAGCATCACCTTGGGCGCCATCACCATGATGGACGCCATCACCATGATGGACGCCATCACCATGATGGACGCCATCCATGGTGTCATGGATAGGGACTGTGCCAGCCCTAGGCTGGTGGTGGATAGCTGCGGTGCCAGAGGCAGCCCGGCAGTCACACTTAGTCCAAGAATCAACCTTTGATTCATGCTTCATTTCGCTCGAGAGAATGGATGTCCGTGTGAAGTTTTGTAGACGGATCATCATATCATGACTAGGATGATCTATCCTATCATGACAAAGCCAATATGTGTCTAAATCCAAAAGATTTTCTCTCATAACTTTGATTGGATTAATAGCTCGAATAGTGACATAGAGTCCACTAGAGAGACACATAAACTTCTATAAGATGCACCTTTATTCACAATCATTAGATTTATTGCAAAGGAACTCATTTCCGTTCTCTACATGAGTTTTCACATGGAATCCGTTGGCTATTCATAGGGTACGATTTGCCCTAAGAGCGTAGAGAGTTTTTGTGACAGTAATCAAGGTGCCATTTGGCAAGTGGAACTTGGGCTATTCCATGTCCTTGAATTAATACCGATGGCCTAGCCATCGTAGTCACAAAGTAATATGCTCAGAATCAAAATTGAGCCATAATGAAAAGAACTCGAAATTTTATTCATAAGCCAACGGAGTTACATCATTGTCTCTTTGACCAAAGAAAATCTAATCCAAAATGCTAGCTAATGCAAAATAATGGTAGTCATCTAACTTCTTTCGGTAATTCCAAAATAAATGTGACTAGGTGAGTAGAGAGATGTCGGTGGAGCAAGACTTACTTAAGTACCACTAATCTCATAACCTTCCTAGACATCACACTTACTTTGGGTGAGCCTGTTTTGAATAAAAACTAAACCATTGGCATTTACTACAAAAATATATGGCAATTGCCTATTACATCTCTTGGAAAAATATAGACTTAAACAGAATTGACGATCTATTGATCCCAGCCAGATTTGTAGTCTTTAACCCTTCACTCTAGATCATCTTGTTGATCTTCTTATTCCACATCATGAGCTTCTCTTGCTTCACAATATGCTTTGTAGGCGGTGACAATTTCTTCACGAGCTTTACAAATGTGTGCCCAATGACCAGATATTCCACATCGAGAACATACATCTCTTTGCTCAGACTCCATTGATTGAGGCGCTTTGAAAGCGTCATTTAGATGGCTTTAGTGTTGGTGACTCCACCAACATTTCCAGAGGCGTTTCCTCCCTCTCTCTTTCCACGTTTACCTCTTCGGTTCCGTGTTCGCCTATTTTGGCGGTTACCTTCCCAAGTAGTGATTATATGGACCAGAACATCAAGAAATATCCCTAAGATTAGGGTTTCGCTCTTGGCGCCCTCTCTTAGAGGCACGACTATAATTGGATTCAGGAATATGCTTTGTTTCCATGGATCTCGAATTAGAGGTTTTCACAAGGATGTTGTCATGCTTTTCAGCAACATTCATAGCTCTAATAAGCTCATGAAACCTTGTGATCTGTCCTGCAGTAATATCGATTCGATAGTTCTTAGCAACCATCAATGCAGAGACGGGGAAGGTAGAGAGAGTTTTCTCAATCAACATCGCATATGTGATCTCTTTACCACAGAATTCCATTAAGGATTTAATTCGAAGTGCTTCCGAGTTGTAGTCAATAACTGACTTGAAATCACAGAAGTGGAGGCTATGCCATCTCACTTCTAGGTCAGAAAGCAGGGAGTCACGGACGTTGCCAAATCTTTCTTCTAGTGAGACCCACAACCTTATGGGGTCTTCTTCATTCATACACTCGTACTGGAGCGAATAATCCATATGACTTGTCATTAGGATGATGGCTTTCGCCTTATTTGCCTCTAAGGTTCTCTATTTGCTTCCAAAGCTTGAGCTTGCTCAACAGTTAGCACGTCCTGGCTAGGCTCAAGAATCGTATCCAGGATTCCATCGGCCTTGAGATGCTAGCGGACATCACGAACCCACCCGTGATATTCAGAGCCAGTTGTTCCCAATGGAGCAAAGTCCAATTTGTTCAGGTTACTCATCCTAAAAGAGAATAAGAAATTAGGGTTAGTTTCAGAGCGTAAAAGGCTACCATGAAAACATATAAAATTTCTGAGCATAGTTACTCCCAAGAAATTATGAATTTCTAAGCGTAATCGCTTCCAAGAAATTCAATTCCAAGAGGTATTGGATTAGATCGAAACAATGACATAAGTGGTCGACCACAAATTCTCTACAAACTCTAAATTTGGAGATCTCAACAAGCTCCAAGCTTGGACTGAGCACGAACCCTCACCGTTAGGCTTAATTAGGTCTCCCATATGATGAAGAAAGGGGGGTAGAAGAAGGGAGTTTGCAAGTCCCCGAAAAAGAAGAGAAATTGAATTTAAAAACTCTAAAAAAAGGGGAACTTTTAGAAGAAGAAAAAATTCCTCGAAATAGGTCACCGGAAAATTTGACCGGAAAAATTCACCTGCGGTCGTTGACCGGCTTTGACTATTGACCAGGCTGACGGAGTTGACGTGGCAGTAGGTCACCGAATGCTGATGTGGTCGTGGTTCCCCCCGATACTGACTTGGCTGTGATGACTTGGATGATGCTGACGTGGCAGTGGGACCCCGGATGCTGATGTGGTGGATGATTGTTCTGCTGGCGTGGCTATGATGTCAGTGGGCTTGGGCTTGGTCTTGGGCTTTTGGGCTTCTTTTCCTTTCTGTTTTTTTTCTTTTCTTTCTTTTGCAGGCTTTTCTGTTAGCCGGTTATGCTACTTTTATACTGGTTTTTGGTATTTTTCTTCCAGTTCCTAGATCCTGGTATCGAAGAGCTATTGCTGGAAAAATTTGGTAGCAATCGGAGGTCCGGAAGGTGGTGAATTGGTGCAGGGATCCATTTTTTTCTTCTTGGAGGGCTGGTTCAATACTTCCGATGGCCGGTTTGGTGGTTTTCCGGCCGGTTCTGGTGGTACGGCCGCCGGTTCTGGAATCCTGGAATTGAGGGCTTCAATATATGTGGCAGTGGTGGCTAGGGTTTGAAGGCTACAAATTTAGGGTTTCATGGTTAGGGCTTCGTGCTGATAACGTGTTTAAGGAAAACTGAAATTGGGAGAGAATTGAGTCCTCTTTTCATTGATAATAGGAGCGTCTTTATATAGAGGATTACAAGACATAAAATCAGAGTTATACAATGAAACGTAATATTACAATTGATTGGATATCTCTAAGATTCTCCGATATTATCTCTAATTCTAACCCTATTACCACTAGGTCAAGTAACCTAGAGTTTGGGCCAGACACATATTCTAGATTTACTTGAACATTAATCAAATAGTCTTTATTACTAATTAATTATAGCATTAGTATTTTCCTTAAGCAAATATAATTATTTTTACATGCATTTTACGATAACCACAACAATTAATGTAAAAATAGATAATCTTTGTTTTAGATGTCGTAACTACTTCACGTGCAACTTGTTATTACCGTTTTTTGAACTAATTTACAAATATTACCACAATGTGTTATCATATAGGTAAACCATTATATTTTGACTAAAAACACGTATGTTCTCACTGGTGTAATGAAGTTCTTCCTTGTGTAATTTAAGTCATATATTGTGTAATTTGCATCGTCGAAGTTGTAATTACTTTTAGTCGATGCAATTTATCACAAACTACAACAATTGATGTAAAAACAATAATTTTTGTTCTAATTGTAGTGATTACTTTTTTACCTCAAAAGTATTTTTGGCATGATCCCTTTAGGGAATTCAGCATAGCAGGCCGATACCTGCGGCCAAAAATAAGCCTACTTGGGTTTGGGTCACAGCTTCACCCATTCCAAGATCCATAAGGAAAACGAGCCTTTATTGAAATTAGGTAGCGGAGATTGAATAGGAAACTTCAATCAATAATCCTTCTATGGCAAGGAACAGTTGAAACCCTAGAATATAAATACTAGGTTTCAAGGACGAAAAAAGGACAATTCTTCAATCAATCAAACAGATTATCAAAGCCTCTCCGGAGCAAACCTACATGCAACCTGGTTGAGAACCAGCGAAGTAAGGGTAACGCCCTCGCAACCCAGTGAAGCTAAAGTCACGCTTTAGCAAACCCTGTGCTTTCTACTAACTTCCCAGTGATTGCTTTGTTTAGTCTACAACACTAAGTATTGATTCAGTGAACGCAAGAGATCACAACCAAAGCCCTTATCCGTAAGGCAAGAAGTCTTTTTCCGGAAGGGATAGAAAAGAACCTTGTGATGAGGTTGGTGCTGGCACGCCTGCAAACACACTCAAAAGAGACTGTTTGCAACCAGACTGGTTTTAGAGCCAAACATTTTGGCACTCCCAGTGGGACCTGCATAGCGTTTCTTCGTGATTGCAGCCATTGGGAAGTCAGCGCAAACCCCTACCAAAAGGTTTACGTTAACTTCCCAAACCACTAAACCTCCAGTTATAGGCCGCACTCTCGTGCAGACTGTCGTGGTCTTTCTGAAGAACAGGTGATTCAAAAGTTCTCACTTAACCCACAATCATCCAACATGTCAACTGAGCAGGGAACAAATCAGTCGCCCGCTACTGAGGGCGAAAGTTCAGCTGCTATCTCTACAAGCGAAGTAGTTAATGTTCCCGCGGCTACCGTGGCCGCGGTGGCTGGCCAGACAACTGAAGCTAGGGAGTTCGAGGCCCTCATCATCGTAGAGGATGCTAGCATTGATGAGCGACTCCGCATCCTTACTGTCAATAGTGACAATTATCGGAGACAGTTAGCTGATTCGATCGCGAGGACGGAACAACGTCTGCATGATTTTGATCAGCGAATGAAGCAGAATGCCCAAGAGGCCAAAGAACATGCACGATACCTTGCTGATGAGGCCAAAGTGCATACCGATAAGATTGCTGACAACAACCTTGCACAATACCAGGAACTTTTGAATGCTGTTAACGCCCAAAGCAAGGATACTGCAGCCGACATCGCGGCCATGCGAAAAGATGGTTCTAACCTTGTGACCCAAGTCGCCATGCATAGAGCTGAGTTGAACCAGGCTAAAGAAGTGCTGAATAAGGCTTTAGGAGATCCTAATTCCATTCTTGGTTCGCTTGGTCAACCCTCAGGCGCTGGTAAATACATACCACCTTATGCTCTCGAGAAGGCTAATAGCAACATCGCTACACTATCTGCAACCGCTGCAGCTTCGTCAACTAAAAACAAGGATAAATCTATGGTAATTGGAGGCAAAGAGAAGTCTACACCTCCGGCAGCGCAGAAGATTAAGACTCTGAAAATCGGTGAGGGCACTCCTGCTGATCCTGTTGTGTTTACTCAATACGACAGTGACGGGGCGGAAAATGTGTACGAAGAACTTCCAGGAAATTACTATGGCATTGATCAGACAAGCAATACAATCAAGATAATAGCTCTGGTAAAGGATTTCACCACGCTAGCGGTGACTCTTCCGCAACCCGCTATCCCCCGGACTATTCGTCTGGAGGAAAGAACGGCGACTACTAGCCAAGCTATACCCCTGCAAACCGCTCGCCAGACTCTGGCGATACCTCCTCCTTCTGGCCCAGAGTATGTCAGACGTGAAGAGGTTGAGGAGATGATTAGGTTAGCTAACCCTAGGGCCCACCTTGATCGGGTATATGAGGGGTCTTTCCCACCTCATATAATGCTCGCGCCCTTTCCCAGAGGCTACAAAATATCATATTTTCTACATTTTCAGGAGAGGATACTGAGAAAGCGGCGACTCATCTGGCCAGGTTTAGGGTGCAATGCGCCCAGTATCAGAATGATGACATACTCAAGTGCAGGATTTTTGGCACCTCTCTTTCTGGAGCTGCTTTAAGATGGTTTTCTAAACTCCGACCAGGATCAGTAGCAGATTGGCCTGCAATGGAAAAGCTCTTCCGAGAAACTTTCGAGGCTATTGAACCTGAGGTTGACTTGGCTTCTCTCACTCAGATGTCTCAACAGCCAACTGAATCCATTATTGTTTATCTTCAACGCTTTCAGATTCAAAAGGCCAAACTGAGTATGGTATTGCCTGAGAAAGAACTGGTCAAGTTGGCAATCAAGGGCTTGGAGCCACGCTAGTGAAAGAAGCAACTTGGCAGCATGATCCAATCAATGAGAAAGCTTATCACGGAGGTGGGGAGCTTTGAGCATCTCCTCAGAGAAACCGATGCTAAAAAGAATGCGTCTAAGGGTACCTACGTGCTTGGAAAACATTGTACAGTGGCAGCCCTGAGTTATTAGCCAACCACATATGATCCTTATTATCAAGGTGAAGAAGTTTTCCAGGATGAAGATGATGAAGAGGAGAATGATGTCTCTGCGTTTGGGCTGACAGGAAGGAAGAACTCAGCCCTCAAGCAGTTGAAAATATCCAAGGTGCCTGTCAAGCTCAAATCTGTAGCCTTCACCAAACCTGAGTTCCCAACATACACATATGATGCCAATAAGGTACATGAGATTTTAGATGCGATGATAGCCGCGAAGATGGTGAAGACAGATTTTGGACTATTCCCTCGACCAGATCAGCTAAAAGGGAAAAAGTACTGGAAATTCCACAACCTGTGGAATCATAACACAGCTGACTGTGTGAAGCTGAAGGATCAGATTCAGGTATGGCTCAATAATGGTAGTTTGCAGGTGGAAGCTCCGGCGACAGCGACAGCGACAACGCTAGTAGACCTGAACCCTTTTCCTGACACCGGGGTCAATATGGTCAATGTGAATTGAACCAAAAAGAACCAAAGGAAACTAACCCTGGACCTGAATACGAAGGGTCTAGAAGAAGATAAGGATGAGGTCCCAGCAAAGAAGAAGGCCAGACCTGTCTGTAAGACTTCGCCAGTGGTCTTATGCTCGCTATGCAAGGAGGAATGTGGCATCCAAGTCTCCCATGAAGAGGTCGAACAGACATTTCGTTTTGGCACTTTCCCGCTAATCAAGTGGGCTTTGCCATCGCGAAATTATCAACCCTCTAGTCCAAAAGCAAGGGACAAGATGGAATCACCACCATCCCCAAAGGATTCCAACTTGTTCAATAAATTGAAGGCGGCCGCAGCCTAACAGAGCCAAGAGGGAAAGGCTAGGGACAAACACAAAGACATCCTAACCAAACCATACATTCCGCCTTCTTCGACCTCTTCCATCAAGGAAGGCAAGTGTTACACCAGGGAGAAGGGGAAGGCAGTAGAGATCAGCCCTTCCAAGAAGAGGAAGCTACAGCGCAGGTTTGGAGAGGCCAAGCGAACACTAGAGGCTCTGGATCAGGGACTGATCAAGCCTTTGCAACTGGTCGAATCCCCTGAACAATATCAGAAGGAGATGGAGGCGCTAGCGGTTAAGCCTTTGGTGGCTCTCCGCAGCTTTCAGAAGCAAGTTCAGAGTCAGGGGCTTCTAGGCCCAGTGTTTTCTGCAGGATCACTAGAAAAGATACCACCGCCATCTAGGAAGGAAAGCTCGCCTACTAGGCGACCATGTGTAAGGCCCAGGTTGTGTCACGAGGAACCTGAGACCAAATCTTCAGTCTTTGAGAGACTGGGGGGCAAAGACAAGCCTTCAATACTTTGCAATGGAAACCTAAGAAAGTTCAAAGCCTAGTGGTCGCGCCCTCTACGCAGGTCCTAGAAGATAAACCAGCGTCGGACCCACCAAGACAAGGTGCCACGATAATAGAACAAGGACAAGAACAAAAGCCGCCCCTCGCGGATGAATCGTTTGTAGATCTAGTGGCTAGGCAGTTCAACACTGATATACCGGTCGATGAACCTAAGTTTAATGTGGAAGACAACATGGATGATACATAAGTGGTTGACACCTCTTGCAACATGGTTTATGTACTCTCCGCAAGATATGCTCTACCAATCGCCGTGCAGGAGTGTACAGAAACCGAGGAAGGGAATGATCACCCTCTGCAGATTACCTCAGTGGAAACAACACTTGTAGAAGAGGCAATGCTCCTTGACACTAAAGATGCCAGTAGCAAAGAGTTCTTCATGAGCTTTGCAAGACCAACACCCACTATGGTTCAGCACATGCGGCCTTTGTATATCACGACGAAAATCGGCGGCACCAAGGTTAGCAAGATAATGGTCGATACCGGAGCTGCGGTTAATGTCGTTACTACAAGAACCATGCAGCTGCTTGGAATCAAGAAAGAGAAAATTCAGTCTACGTCCCTCACGCCTAAGAATTTTGAGGGGACTGTAACGAAGACATTGGGCCTACTGTTCCTACGTATCAAAGTCTGCCCGGCAGAGGGGGTTTACGCTTTCTTTGTGACGAACTGTTACGCAGCCTATAGCCCCATTCTAGAACGAGGCTGGATTTACTGGAGCTATTGTGTTCCGTCTACTCTCCACCAAGAACTGATTATGTGGAACATGGTTACTGACAAGGCTGAGGTGATCAAGGCTGATCCTCATCCATTCCCTGTTTCCGTGAATTATGTAGATACCAAGTACTACTTGGAGTCAATCACTCCATTGCAGGTCAGTGGCATCGACAATAAGGGCCGCCCCACGGGGGTGACGACCTCTGAATTGGCACAGTAGGGGCTCATGCTCGCAAAGGAGGACCTGGAAAGGCCAGGCCACGTTGTGCCCAATACTTTCAGTAATTAATGGATTACGTCCTTCTAGAGGAAGGGATAGAGGCCTTCCATTCTTTGTACGAAAGGTTATCCTCGTACTTGATGGAAAAAGAGGCCTATGATAGAGTTGCGACCTTAGAGATTGTTAATGAAGAGTTCAATGACCAAGAAGAGGAAGAATAAGAGATTTAGCTTGCTGCAGCAGCTTTAGACGATACACCTCCGAAGGTCAGGGACCCTACTGAAAAGGTCAATCTGGGGACAGCTGACGAGCCTATAGAAGTGGCTATCAGCTCTTACTTAGAGCCTAGCGAGAGACAGAGGCTCATCGACTTATTGCTGGAATACAAGGATTACTTCGTGGAAAAATACGAAGATATACCCGGCCTGTCACCAGACTTGGTATGCCATCAGTTGCCAACACTCTCCGATAAGAGGCCGTGAAGCAAGAGCCACGAAGAATGAACTCTGAGACCCAAGTTCTGGTCAAAGAGGAAGTTGAAAAAATGCACAAGTCATGCATTATCAGGATAGCCAAGTACAATCAGTGGCTGTCCAATATAGTGCATGTTCGCAAAATGAATGGCAAAATGAGGGTCTGCGTGGATTATAGAGACCTTAATATTGCTACACCTAAAGACATCTACCCCATGCCGGTCAAGGATATGTTGGTAGATGCAGTAGCAGGACATGAGTTGTTGTCCTTCATGGATGGAACCGCAGGGTACCACCAGATTCCAGTCGCGGAGGAGGACAGACACAAGACCTCATTCCGTTGCCCTGGATTCGCGGGCATTTTTTAATATGTGGTCATGCCTTTTGGACTGAAGAACGCTGGGGCCACGTATCAGAGGCCCATGAACCTGATCTTCCATGACATACTGGGGAAGATCATAGAGGTCTACATTGATGGCGTGGTCATGAAATCTAGGAAGCGAGGGGATCATATCACAGATCTCAGAAAGGTCTTCGAGCGCATGCGACTACACAAGCTCAAGATGAACCCCGCTAAGTGCGTCTTTGGGGTTCAGGCAGGTGATTTCCTCGGATTCATTGTCCATTAAAGGGGTATCGAGGTCCCTGAAAATAAGGCAAATGCGGTTATCACCGCATCTCCCCGCGAACGAAGAAAGAATTGCAGCGACTGCTGGGTAAGATTAACTTCTTGCGACGATTCATCTCTAACTCTGCAGGTAAAATCCAGCCCTTTTCTCCACTACTGAAGTTGCAGGGAAAAAATAAGTTTGTGTGGGAACCTAAACATAAAGAGGCTTTCAACAAAATCAAGGCCTATCTGGCGAGCCCGCCAGTGCTTGTTCCTCCCAGCACTGAGGCTTGTATATTTCAGCAACTGAGGCTTCCATTGGCAGCCTACTCGCTCAGGATGATGAAGAAGGCGTAGAGCATGCCATCTTTTACCTCAGTAGGACACTCACAGATTGCAAAACAAGGTACACTCCAATGGAAAAGCTGTGTCTTACATTATACTTCTCAGCGTGCAAGTTGCGACATTACATGTTGTCCTTTACTACTTGCATTATTGCTCAAACTAATCTAGTCAAGTATATGCTATCGTGACCTATCTTGAGAGGTCGTATTGGCAAGTAGGTGCTCGCCCTATCAGAATTCTCGCTACAGTATATCCTGCAAAAGGCAGTAAAAGGGCAGGCCATTGCAAATTTTCTGGCACCCCACCCTATGCTGGAGGTCCCCGCAGTGAGAGATTTAGAGGTCGCCGCTAAAAATATAGATCCCCCGGATTTGGCGTGCTTATTGGTGTATGCCGCGCTATATCAAGCCACTGTCTCACTGCAACCCTGGGTATTATATTTCGATGGTTCGCGCACGGATACACTAGCAGGGGCAGGGGTTATTCTGGAAAAGCCAGCAGGCAATCATTTTTCATATTCTTTCCCGTTGGAGTTCCGGTGCACTAATAACCAGGCAGAATATGAGGCCCTCATTGTAGACCTTGAAGTGTTGCTGGAACTCGGGGTCAGAGACATCCAGGTATGTGGCGACTCTTTGCTCGTGGTCAACCAGCTTCGCGAGAAGTTCAAGTGCGTCAGATATTTACTCGCCCCATATCTTAAGCGCGCTCTTGAGCTTTTGGTCCAATTTGATGACGTAGACTTGGAACATATTCCTCGCGAGCATAATTTTGCTACAAATGAACTCGCTCAGCTGGCTATAGGCATTACCTTGATATATGGGGTTCGCGAGAGAATTCTCAAGGTTGAGTGACGCACGCTGCCTTCTTGGCTTGCGTGGCCTGACCCACCTGATGACACAACGGTGGCTGTCTTAGAACCTATTGACGTGTATTGGCGTCTACCTTTGATCGCTCACCTCCAGCAGCCGGATCCCACTGCTAACAGGAAGATCCGTTTTCTTGCACTAAATTACTTCCTCCGAGGTGACTAACTGCGACGATGTGGCGAAGACGGTATAGACTTCCGATGTGTGTATGGCCGTGAAGCAAAAAGATTAATGCGAGAGGCACATACTGGTGTGTGTGGAGCCCATCAAGCGGGTCCAAAGATGCGTTGGCTAATCCGGAGGCATGAGTAATATTGGCCCAGTATTTTGAAGGACTGTATCCCGTTAGTGAAAGGATGCCAAGATTGCCAGGCACATGGACCAGTCCAGCATATTCCTAATATCCCTATGCAGCCTATTATTAAACATTGGCCTGCGCGAGGCTGGGCGTTGGACTTGATTGGAATGATTCATCCCCATTCTTCTCTCCAGCACAAGTTCATCATCGTCGCTACTGACTTCTTCACGAAGTGGGTAGAGGCTGAACCTTTGAAGAAGGCCTCCGGCGCCACCATTCGCCAGTTCATCTTTCACAATATTGTATGCAGGTTTGGCATCCTTGAGGTGTTGGTGTCCGACAGGGGGGCAGCATTCATGGGGGGTGCCGTAGAGAAGCTCGGCGATGAATTGGGAATCCAGTTTATCCATAGCACACCCTATTACGCTCAATCCAACGGTCAAGCAGAGGCTAGTAACAAGATTATCATCATCTTACTGAAGAAGATGTTTGTCGAGAACCCTCGTCAATGGCACGAAACACTGTATGAGACACTATGGGCCTATCACACTTCCAAGCAGAACCCTACTGTCACCACACCCTATGCTTTAATGTTTGGTCATGATGCAGTTCTACCCCTGGAGATCAATGTTCAATCCCTACGCGGGCAGGATCAACACCATTTGATTGGTGAAGACTATGTCCAAGCTATGTGGCAGGAGCATGAGGATCTTAGCGAGAAGCGATTAGAGGCTTTGGACTGCTTAGTGATGGAAAAGCAACTCATTGCTCGCGCCTATGATAAACGGACGCGCGGCCGCAGTTACAAAGAAGGTGAGTTGGTTTGGAAGGCGGTATTGCCGTTTGGCGAAAAGTTGACCGGCCGCAGCAAATGGACTCCGCGCTGGGAAGGACCTTTTGTGATTCACTGAATTCTTGATCGCGGAGCTTTTCACCTTAAGGATTTGGACGGCGAACTCCATCGTAACCCAATTCATGAAGAAATATTACCCAAGTGTCTGGGAATTTGAAGATCCCCCAGATCTACCTGTTCCTATGACAGGGGGGCAAACATAGTCTTACTGTGTTTGCGTCCTCCCCTACACTTAGGCCTCTTCAGTGGCCCCATTTTCATGTATTCGCTTCACCTAGTAAGACTAGGGGGTAACAGTCTATGCCTTCAGGGCTTGCATTCGCGACCTTGTTTTCTCTGATTTAATTATTCTTTAATTTTTTCACCAATTTTACATTTAAATTTGAGAGATTTATTTGAGAAAATTTTCAATTTTTTGACAATAGGTGTTAAAGCACCCACTACCTATGTACGAAGTCATGGGTTCGAGTCACCATGGGAGCAGGAGTGAAACCATTTGATCATCTTTTAAAAAAATGTAAAAAAAAAAAAGTGTTAAGAATTTGAGCACGTTTTACATGGCCTAAACCAGAGGCCTTACTATATTATAAAAAGGGCTAAATACTGTTTAGTCCTTGAGCTTTTGACCATAAAACACTTCAGTCCCTGACCTTCTAATTTTACACGTTTAGTCCATGTACTTCAAAATTTCAGACCAATAGGTCCTTGCCATCTAAAAGTCGCGGCGAAATGTCTATTATGCCCTCAGTTCTTTTTTTTTAAATAAATTTATTCCTTTCTTTTTTCTTTTTTTTATTCTTTTTTCTTTTTTTTTATTTATTCTTTTTTTTTTCAAATAGAAAGAAATAAAGGGAAAAAAAAATTCATTTTCCAAAAAAAATAAAATTATTAATTAATTAAAAAAAATTTGAAGGCATAATAGACATTTTGCCGCGACTTTTAGACAGCAAGGACCTATTGGTCTGAAATTTTGAAGTACAGGGACTAAACGTGTGAAATTAAAAGGTCGGGGACTGAAGTGTTTTATGGTTAAAAGCTCAAGGACTAAACAGTATTTAGTCCTTATAAAAAGTAGCGAAAGAAATAAGATTGTATTCATAAAGTGGCTTTGCGGCCAAAAGCAATACAAGTACATTCGCGAAGGTTACATTTGCAAGACTACAAAGCCAAAAGTAGCTTGTTAATGTTTAAGATTGAGCAGTGGCCCAAGTCTTTGTTAATGCTAGTTCGATGGGCGGACCGCTACTCGCAATGTTCTCAGAGCTTCCGCTACCTGTCAAGTGAAATACAAAGCGGCGTCAAAGGGAGACCGCGTTGGACGGTCTTCTCTTCTCCGATGCCTAAGTTAGTCAATGTATTTATTTTGACAGAATAACAGTAGGTAAGTAGTAAATGCGTAATTAATGAGGAAAGAGGAGAGAACCTTTTATAGTTGGGGAAGAGGTTGAGCTCTTCCATGTTTTCGATGTGGGACTTATGTGCTTAAGTTCCCAACTTCTGGAGCTTCTGATGCTAACTTGGTGTGGCGCGTGGCGGCACGTCAGCGGTAATTTGGGGGTGAGCTGGGGCTCAGGCGGGAGCCTGTTTGGCTGTGTTTCCGTAGGTCACACAGTTGGCGGTAGTTGGTACCGTTGGCTGTATCATGAGCGCAGCTCATTATAGCTAATTATTCTTGCAAATGCTTATGTAAGTACAAGTCCCCCAAGTCCCCAGTCAAGGAGGGCAATCTTGGTTGGGGAGTTGCCTAGCGGTTCGAAGCGTTACTTCCGCTAGACTTGCAACAGCATAATTAGCGTCAGTGCGTTGTCAACCATGGACTTACTGAGCAAACACTTTGTACCCTTTCGGGTGGGCCCCTGATAGGCCCCTCAGTGAGTCCCCCACTCCCGGCTAAGATAGACCTCCGTTTGGTCGGTATATTGTTTGTTGAGGGGAGCTGCACTGAGCAGAGGGTGTTGGGTAGCGAGCCCAAACTTTGGTACCCGAGTGGCGGGGGTCAATGTGCCTGATAAGGGCTATCGCAGACTGTTGACGTGTCCCCGTGTCCCAGAGGGACGTAGCCTGATTGTAACGCCGCGTAGCGGTCGTCGTCAAGACGAGGCGTTGCCTCGGGAATAGTCGTTGGTAGAAGTCCCTCTGCTGATAATAAGCAGCAAGCAGTGTCGCTGGGACCAACTTAGTGGTGGTCTAGTGAGTGGAGTTGCGCTTTTGTTACAAGATGAAAATAGAGAAGTTTCGCTAGTGGAGTTGAGCTTACCGGAGACTGTCTCACTTGCAAGATGAAAATGAAGAAGTTCCGCTAGCGGAGTTGAGCTTAGCGGAGACTGCCTCACTTGCAAGATGAAAAGGGAGAAGTTCCACTAGCGGAGTTGCGCTTAGCGGAGATTGCCTCACTTATAAGATGTAAATGGAGAAGTTCCGCTAGCGGAGTTGCGCTTAGTGGAGACTGCCTCACTTGCAAAATGAAAAGGAAGAAGTTCCGCTAGAGGGGTTGAGCTTAGCGGAGACTGCCTCTTGCAAAATGAAAAGGGCAAAGTTCTGCTAGCAGCGTTGCGCTTAGCGGAGACTGCCTCTTGCAAAATGAAAAGGGCAAAGTTTTGCTAGCAGAGTTGCGCTTAGCGGAGACTGCCCGATGAGTTGTGACCTGCCTCTTCAATGGTTGCTTCAGCTAGACGCTTTATCTGACTGCGTTCGACACGTGGCCGACATGTACTGGGTTAGCGTGTGGAATAACGTCTCTGCAGCACGCCCGTCTCCTAGCCATTAATGCGAGTAATCATGGATTTTGTAACCGAGGCGACACCTCGGTTAATCAGGAGAGTAAGTGAGATCGTGGAGCACGTGTACGGTGGTAGTGCGATTTCGTCTATAATCGGAAGGCTTAGATTGTTTTGACATGGACATAAAAGAGAGAGAAACATAGCGTTTTAACACTTTGCTCTTCGAACTGAAACCATCGTCTTCAAGCTTCGCTTTGATGTCCGAGAAGAAAATTCTGCAATTCTGTGAGCGTATCGATCGTTGGAGAACGAAGATCTCCTAAATCAAAGACGAGCATCTTTAAGCGCATCAGAGTTTCCTTTTGAGGTTGGTAATCTGAATCTCGTCCTTGTTTTATTGGTTGGCTTCTGCCAGTTTCGCTTCTTGGTATTTGGAGTGATTTCTGCCATTCCCTGGTGTATGTAAAGGTCTAAAATTGTGTTTGGGGTGGGTTTTAGGTGTTTGACAAAAGGTTGAGGTTTCTTGCCCTGCTAGGTGGTCAGATCTGGGTTTGAGTGTGGATGTGTTTTGTTCTTGTTTTGGCATTTTCTAGGTTTTCCGGGAATGGGTGTTCTTGACGTTGTTGGCTATAATCTGACATAGGGATAGCTTAGATCTTGTGTAAACTGACTGGTTTTGGGTTTTAGGGTTTGTGATGGCTAGCGTCGTAGAGATCTCGAGCAGTGAGGATTCCGGGTCTGACGTGTCGCTCATCGTGGCAGATAGGATATTTTTTGACTCGTTGCTTCCGTCTGCCCATGCAGGAACCTCACTGTCCGAACCGCTAGAGATTGAGCCGCTACAGACCATACCTTGGGAAGTAGCAATGGGTCATGCCGGCCGTCCGGAGAGTTCTAGGGCAGGGGAGGATACTGCCGTCTAGAATAGGCGTGAGGAGAGGTTAGGGAGTAACAGCGCCGCTAGCGGCTCCACTGATGGGGGAGAGACCGGGGAGCAGATTGAGTCGGCATGGGTTCTCCGCGATGGTACTCCTGTTGACGAGGCTGGAGGACCGATGACTGTTGCCGCCGTGACCCGATTGAAGCGGGTGTTCCGGCTGCCAGGCGTAGTGAAGCTGCGTCCGCCGCTGAAGGATGAGAGAGCGTCGATGCTACCAGCGGGGCATGTTGCCGTGCACGAGGCGATCTTCTGCCAGGGAGTGACATTCCCGCTACTGCCAAATCTCCAAATTTTGGTTTGCGTGTTTAGCCTCGCCTTTGGGCAGATTTACCCTAATATATGGTGGTTGCTGATGGCGCTCAACTCGTTATGGCTCATTTCCGGTTGCGAGGATCCAACCGTGGCAGAGGTGCTGCACTTCTACGAATTGGTCTACGTGAAATGCCAAGGTTGTGGTGGTCAGGTGAACTTGAGTCGCCGCCAGGGGGTGCCCAAGTTAATTGAGAATTTGAATGATTCCATGTCTCCTTGGGGGGGACCTTCTGTATTGCCACGGTGGGGTGGGAATACCAAGAGGGGTTAAATGAGGGGGCCTCGACATTGAGGATTAAGTCAGAGTTCCAACCTATCCGATGTTGGTGTTAGCTTTCCCTGATCGAAGTTGACGGTTTTGCTCGTATGATATGTTTCTGTACTCTGCTAATCCTCGTTTTTTTTTTTTTTTTTTTTGCAACGGGCTTGCGTTATAACTTGACGCTTGAGGAAGAGTGTCGCGTGGCGAGGATTAGAGGTTGTTGGCAGAATCGTAACCTGCTCGACCTCCGTCTTCTCACCGGTTGGGAGCTGTTGGTCGATCAACAGTTGACTCGCGCCCTTGGTAAGTAACTTCCTCTGATCTGTGCCTTGGTTCAGTTTTCCCTAGGCTAACTGTTGCCTTTCATGTAGATTCTTCGCCGGGTAACAAGGCGAGCGGCGATGCATTTGCCAAAGCGATAGACTGCGCAGAGATTAATGACTTTCTGGAGAGCATGTACGCCGCTAGCCTGGCGGCTCAGCAGACGATGGTCGATCCACAAACATTGGCGGTAAGCCTGTCCGAAGCCCCAGTGCTGCTGCCGATGCCGCACCACTCACATCTCTGCTCCGACGGTTCGCTCGTTGTTCAGACGAGAGGTGCTACCGCCAAAGGGGCAGTCGGCAGGAGCAAGGTCCCTGCTGCGCCTGTGCTACCAAGGGAAAGAGAGTCCGCCACCCAGCGTGGGCCCCAGAAGGAGAGGGTGGTGCCCTCCAAGGAACCAGTGACTATTGCGGGGCTGGAGCCGCAGATGCAATTGAGGCCTGTCGCCGCTGGTACCACTCAGGCCGTTCTTCAGAAGAAGCGGCGGCAAAACGAAGTCGATGAAGAAGAGGAAAACGAGGCAGAGACTATTGGGGCCCGCCAGCAGAAGAGGGAAAAGCAGGCCCCACTGAAGGTGACTCTGACTGCTGTTGGGGAGGAACAAGCGAGCGGTCTGGACTCCTTTGGTGCGTATGCTGAATTCCTGACCGACCCTGAGCGGGAATTTCTCTTCCACCTCTGCGAAAGGCTCAGGTTCGGCGTGCTGGATAGGGCCGTGCGTCTGACGGCCATCCAACAATCGTCCTTCGGGCATCTGTCAGTGGGGCTCAAGAGTTGTTCTTGGCGGTGTCACGCCAACCTGAATTTGAGTGGCAACTGAAGGAGGAAATCGAAGGTCTCCAGAGGGAGCGGCAGGAGACTAAAGATAAGCTGGTGGATATAGAGCGGCGCCTGACCAAGGCAGAGTGCGACTCCATGGATGCCCGCGGCAAGCTGAATGTGGCCATTGAGCGGGACCTCGAGTGGAATGACCACATCTCCAAACTAGAGCAGGACATAGCTCTGCTGAAGGATCAAGTGGCGACAAAGGCCAAGAAAGTTGAGATTCTTCAGCGGGAGTCTGCCGCCAAATCTGTGGAGATGAAAAGGTTGGAGGGTGAGGTTGCCCGGCTGGAGGCTGAGAAGAGCCTCTCTGAGGCTACCACTGTAGAGGCGTTTAAACAATCTGTAGAATATAAGCGAGCCATGATGGAAGGGGTGAAAGCTGGTGCTGCCGCTAACTTGGACATGTTGAAGCAGAAGGGAGCCATCAACTGGGTGAAAGCGTCCCAACCTGCCTGGTCATCTGGTTAGCTAGAGCCCGCGAGGAGTGCGGTTCCTACCCGAGCTGGGGGTGCTCGCTCAGGTAGCGGAGAGAGTGGTGAGCGTCCGGAGGACGATTCTCAGCGGACTCCACCTCCCATTCAATCCGACATCTCCCGTGCAAACTTCATGGCCGTCAATACCCGAGCAGATGGCACCATGCCGAGCCCTACCTCTCCTGGATCTGATCAGACGAGCCTAGCTGGGCCACCCCTACCGCTGGAGGTTGAAGAGGTTGCCGCTGCTCCCGAGAATTAGCTTTTGTAATGCCGCTGAGGCTTGTTTATTTTTGTAATGTGACTACTTTTGGGCAGGGAGTCCCAACCCTGAATATACGAAGTATTTTGCTTTTGAAATATTCGAAGTGTGGGATTCCTTTCGATGACTGTTGTTTGAATGTTGTTTTACCACTAGATTTTTGACTTGTGCTTTTACTAATCACCGAAACATTAAAGGAATTAAAATTGTTCCAAGTGCACGATGTAGTGGACGTGGTCCGCCGAATATTGTTGGCGTTGCCAGTTAACTCTTGTGCTTGGACTTGAAGACAATGGTTTGAATAATTCCTTGTTTTATTGATAGCTGATAGGTCAGCGTTTACAAAAGCAGGGTTGTACCCGTTGGGTAGCTTCCCTTAGCTAAATATTGAACAAAAATTTAGCTAAGTCAAGATGCTCTTGGGTAGCTGCATGACTATTTGTAGTAATACCGAAGGTGCTCGGTATTCTAAGGGTAGGTCGTTGTGACGCCATCCTTGCCAATTAAGAAGAAGGTGCCGGGGCTAACGACTTCTACTATTTTGTACGGTCCTTCCCAAGTTGGCAGAGTGTCGTTGGCGGTGGAATGACTTCCTTCATTACCCAGTCCCCTAGTTGGAGGTTGTGGGCTTTGACACTGGCATTGTTGAAATGTGATACCCGCTACTTGTTTTGCAAGTTGTGCAAATGGGCCTTCTGGCGTCCTTCTTTGAGGAGGTCCTTGTTGAGATTGATACCTTCACCGTTGGTCTAGGAACAGTAGCCCTCGACCCTAGCGGTAGGTTGGGTGAAACCAACTGGTAGGACGGTTTCATTGCCGAACATCATGCAGAATGGTGGTTCACCAGTGGCGGAAGTGGGGGTAGTCCTGATGGCCCAAAGTATTTCCGGGAGTTTCTCAGCCCATAATCCCTTAGCGTCGTTGAGCTTCTTTTTTAGCATCTTCTTGATTATCTTGTTTGCTGCTTTGACTTGGCCGTTGGTTTGGGGGTGAGGGATAGATGCAAAACTCAACTTGGTGCCCAGGTTGGATGTAAAAGATATGAGTTCCTTGTTGTTAAACTGTGTGCCGTTGTCTGTGATGATTGTATGAGGGACGCCGTAGCGGCAATAGATGTTCTTCCAGAGGAAGTGGGTTACCTTGGCAATAGTTATGGCCGTTAGCGGCTCCGCCTCTATCCACTTACTGTTGTAGTCAATGGCGACGATAATGTACTTGAATTGGCCTTTGGTGGTTGGGAGTTTTCCAAGCAAGTCCAGGCCCCACATAGAGTGGATCCATGGGCCAATTATGATCGACAGGGGCACCGCCGGGGCATGGGGAAGGTCGGCGTATTGTTGACACTTGTGGCAAGACCTGGAGACCTTCCTGGCGTCGTGGCTGAGCATGGGCCAAAAGTAACCTTGTCGCATTGTGCGATTGGCCAAAGACCTGGCGCCCGAGTGGTTTCCACATTCCCCACTGTGTATCATTACCAGAACTGCCTTTCCCTCTTCTGGGGTCAGACACTAGAGATTGGGATGGGTGAACCCTTGGCAGTAAAGCTAGCCATTCTTGATGTTATAGCGGGTTGCCCTCCGCTTAAGCTATCGTGCTTCGACCTTGTCGGTGGGTAGTGTTCCATTGTGCTTGTACTTTATGATTTCATCCATCCAGTTGGGATTGACCTCAATGTTGAAGATTTTCGCTAGAGTTTTGGTGATGCTTGGCTTGTCAAGGTACTCCACCCTTGTGTCCGCTGGACTTTGGTGTGGTTGAGCAGTTACTAGTCTTGCTAGTAAATCAGCCTTGGCGTTCCTTTCCCTGAGAATCTGTGTGATGGTGTGAAATTTGAATTTTTTGAGTAGTGTCTTGACGTACCCCAAGTATGTCGCTAACTGGTGGTCTTTAGCCTGGAAGCTATCATTGACCTGGTTAACGACTAGTTGAGAGTCGCTGAATATGTTGACACTATCAGCTCCTGAATTGATGGCGATGAGTAAGCCGGCAATGAGCGCTTCGTACTCCGCCATGTTGTTTAAGGCTTTGAAATTGAATTTTAATGCGTATTCCACATTTAGTCCCCCTGGTCCCGTCAAGATGACTCCGGCGCCGCATGCCTTGGCCCAGGCGGAGCAGTCTACGTGGAGGTTCTAGTCTGACTACTGCTAGGGGGCTGGTTCCCCAGGGGTTACCATTTCTGTGTTGGCCTCTTGTGCCCCTTAGTTGGGTTCATCCTGACGCTCGGTGAGTTCAGCGATAAAATCTGCCACTGCTGGTCTTTCATGGCAGTCCTTGGCTTGTAGTCAATGTCGAACTAGCTGAGCTCGATGGCCCACTTGTTGAGGCTCCGGGAGTGCTCGAGGTTCTGCATTATTTGCCTCAGCGGTTGGTTTGTTAAGACATGAATTGTGTGAGCCTGAAAGTATTGGCGGAGGTGCCTAGCGGCGACAACGAGTGCGAGAGTGAGCCTCTCCAGAGGGGGATACCTCGCCTCCGCCCCATTCATGCCCTTGCAGGCATAGAATACCTGGAGCTCATCCTGGCCCTCTCGTCGCACGATGGCACAGCTTACCACTGATAGGGATACCGCTAGGTAGATGTATAGTGTCTCACCCTGTACCGGAATGGAAAGAAGTGGGACTGCTACTAAGTATTCCTTCAAGCTCTAGAATGCCGCCTCACACTCTAGGGTCCAGTCAATTACTTTCTTATGTGTTAATGCTTTGATCCGTGGGGATCTAATTAACAAT